>JALIZH010015498.1:0-94521 GCA_030522465.1 Rhipicephalus appendiculatus
AGGACAACGCATACGTGCAAAAATTGTCGAGCCCTTTTCATGTCCGAAAGCATGCGCAGTTATTGCCTATCCCGGGTTTCTATAAATCTCACTAATCTAGAGTTCGTTGTAAGTTCGTTAGGGGGCCGGGCTGTCCGTATGCTGTCGTATTCTGTCGTATGCTGTGATCGTATGCTGTCGTCGTCGCTTGGCGTAACGCAGGTAAATCCACAAATATCATAGCCATCTGTAGCATTTTGAGCCCTCGCTCGCGCCAGAGAGAAGTCGTCTTCCACTTGTTCTTCGAGCGCCTTGATGATGATATTAACGCAAGTATCTTTTCCTCTTGTTCTTCGAACGCCTTGATGATGATAATTAACGCAGGGCCTAAACAACATATGGCACAGCCAACTGTAGCATATAGAGCACGCACGCGCGCCAAAGAGAAGTCTTCTTCCTCTTGTTCTTCGAGCGCCTTGATGATGGTATTAACGCAGGCAAAACCACACACAGCATAACCAGCTGTCGCATATAGAGCGCGCGCTCGCGCCATACAGAAGCCTTCTCCCTCTTCTTCGAGCGCCTTAATGATGATATTAAGTGCAGACTTTACTCCTATGGCTAGGGTAACACAACGCAAACCACGTATAAAAATTGAAAGAGGAGGCAAGCGAGAACTAGAGAGAGAGAGAAAGGAAGAAAAATAGAAATAAATAGAAATAAGGAGAAAAAAACAGAAACAAAGTTTGAAATCAGATCAAGAAAGAAAGAGAGAAGAAAGAAAAAAAAAACCGAAGAGAAACAAAGAAGGCTGCCCAGCTCCGCACTTCCTTCAGGCTTGGCCCCACTAGAGCAAAACTACCTCAGTTTACTTTTTTTCCACGATAACACCAAAGTTCCCCACTCTTTTGTATTTATTGAAGTGTGGACATTTTTAAAATTTTGAACAGCTGATACTTACCGCGAAGCAGTATATGACTATGTTCTTGTGGGTCACTTTCGCATACCAAATGACGAGCATAAAAATAATTTTTGGCGCCCCTAGTCCCCTCGCCCTTCGGTTACACCCGTCTGGAACTATCCACCGAGTCCGCTTTACCCTTCGCGTGGTACTCGATTACATTAATGCCACGCAACTTTCCGGCCGCCTTTAAACCTGCGCCTATCGAGCTTGGTATTGAACAACGAGGAAGTTCCGTCTTTCTGCTCCCTGTGCCGTGTTTTTGTGCTCCCAGTCCCCTACCCGTCTTCTTCCCTATCTTCACTAACCGATGCCTGTTCTTTGTCCGCGGTCTTATGTGATGTTACCACTCAGTTCAAGCCTCAGCGTGTGGCTAAGCAAGGGTAGCACAACGCAGGTACCTTAGCCTTGATTAAATACTTGCAGCGTTCCTTGTGCATTCGCCTAAGACGACTCGAAAGCGAAAGCCATGTTCTTCATCTCGCACGATGTGTTGGTGCCGTGCCCCCCTCCGAAAGCTTTCTGCGCCTAACTTGATTTTAGATGCGAAGCAGCTTAGAGCGGAGTTCAATCCGGTGGTGGTGTGCGTCCTGACCACCCTTAGTGCGCATGCGCCTACTCTCTCTCCTACTCTCCTCCTTTACGCAGGTGTTCGGTCGCCTTCTCTCCTCCTCCCCCGCTGCCCGGCCGCACACACTCTCCTCATTTACGCGGGCGTTAACGCAGGCGTTCGGTCGCCTTCTCTCCTCTCCTCTCCTCCCCCCGCGCTGCAGCCTGTAAACCCACTCCGTCCTCTCCCTCCCCCCATTTCATATAAGTGCGTGCGCTCTGTCGAGGAAGTCTCGCTTGAATCGTGCGCTCGCTCCGTCGGTTCCCGGTCGCTGCAGTTGTCTCGAAAGCCTCGCTACCCTCGCCGCAGACTCGCGTTGTCTCTCTGTAGCGGAAGCGGTAGCTCGACGCCGACGCTTGGCTTCGACGGCCGAGTGAACGTAAACGGAAACTTGGTGTGCACCCCCAATGCTGCTTCGAATCCCCTCATGGTTCCCTTTAGTGGGAGATGGTGTATTTTTGCACTGCATCCAGTATCGCAGGCACTGCTGCAAGAGTTCCCCGCCCCACCTGGTTCTGCACCGCCTCCGTGATCGGCCCCCACCACTGACCAAGCGACGATGTCGCGTGATAACGTCATTATATGACGTCACGTTAGGTGGCATCAAGATGGCGCAAAACATTCTGACTATCTATGACGTCACGATGGCGTCATCCGGTGACGCCATCGCGAGATGATCTTTCGCATCCTTCGTCTTGACGCCGACTGTCAATGTTATCGCTTTATGAACCATCTAAGTCTTTGCCCCACACCTTCCATCAACATTGGAGGGGGGGGGGGGGGTGGCCTGGCTACGGGCCTGGTGCTATATATTACATTGGACTCACTGCAGCTGTACGTTTTAGAGCGTATTAGATCATCGCATTTCATGAACAGTGGGTACCAATCAGGCTGGAAATGTAATTTAGCTGCAAGTTTCTTCTGTGTTTTTTTTTTTTTTTTTTTGGTAGCGCTCACATTAACAGCGCCTGGATAAACACTATTGCAGATGTTAGCGATGCGATTGCAAGTGGCAGGAAACAGTACAGCTCTGGAGTTCCAGGGTGAACGCTGTGGCCGCAGCTCTGCTAGTTTTGGCAATCTAGTGAGTGGAGGATCAAGCGATATTTAGCGCTAAATAACACAAGGAGGAGAAGGGAGGACACAACACGTGCGCTAACTTCAGGATGCTTTCAACGTGAACGTCGAAACTAAATTACCGATCAACGCCACCGTCACACCCTTTTATGGAAGGGCACGAGTGACGCGGTTGTTTACGCCATGGTCGCCGTTCAAGCACGAAGCGACTGTCTCTACCAATCAGCGATCTCATTCATTTCGCGCTCGCTCTACTGGGAAGCGCGAAGTGTCACCTCGCACGCTGGCACCTCGCAATTACGTAATTAGCGGCTGCGTTCTTCAGCGTATCAAAGAAGCTATTTTCTTTACGGTTGAGGCGGCTACACTTTACGATGACGCACACGACGTCTGCATTTTACATGCCGAGAAAAATATATTTATGAACCTGGAGGCTAACAAGTTAGTCCGAAAATGCTCGAGGCTCATGTACTTAGATTTATGCGCACGTTAAAGAAAATCCCAGGTGGTCTAAATTTCCGGCAGCCCTCCACTACGGTGTCTCTCCTAATCATATCGTGGTTTTGGGACGATAAACCGCATCAATTATTATTACAAGTTAGTCGCCAGTTCAACCACGGCCGCGGCGGTCGCATAGCGATGGTGGCGAAACGCTAAAGGCCCGTGTACTGTGCCGTGTCAGTGCACGTTTAGGAACGCCGGACGGCCTAAATATTCGGAGCCTTCCACCAGGATTTGCTTCATAATAATAGGGTGGTTCTGGTACGTTAAACCCATAAGTTATTAATTTATAGAGAAGAACAAGTTTCTTGCCTCGGAGGGATGATCAACGATGATGCTCTCTCAGTTTAAAAATGTTAATATGGAACACCTAAATATGTTCAAGAGAAAAAAAAATGGCAAGGGAAGGAAGGAAGGAGCAGGAAAGAGATGGAAGGCAGGGATGTTAACCAGTGTACAAAAAAAATCTAGTATATACCAGTTTTTCAATAATTATACAGCAGAATCTCGTTGATACGATTCTGCATAATACATTTCTCGGACCTAATACGTTTACTTTTGCTCCCGGACAACTTATTTGGTTAACACAATTTCTGCATGACACATTTTATTCTCCTGTTGCCGTAAAAACGTATCAACCAGATTCCACTTAGGCAAAATTATTACAGGGCGCCAAGCAATAGGCCCTGAGCAGAAGGATCTGTGGGATATCACGCCCTTATTTCGTGAGGCGGTTCATAAGGCAGCGCCCTCGTGTAGCAAAGTAGCCCTCGTATCTGCAATACGAGGGAGTACGAGGCCCCCATCTGGATGCGAGATATCCGAACTTCGGGTTGAGTAATCTCGTACCTACGTGCCGCGCATTACTCATACGTGCAAGATTTTTGGATTGGAAGGCTACCCTACATTGGGGGAAAGGGGCAGGGAAGCTTTAAAATTAGAGGTAGAATGAAAGAGGCAGAGGCGCAGCGCACATGCACGAAGTCGCACTCCTCACAGTCACAATACCACCCTCGGTATAGACCACATTGTTTCTACCCTCGCACCCTCCTTTAGAGGAAGCGTACATAATTTTGAGCCCAGCTGTGATCACTCGCAAACTTCTTATTCTCATCCGCCCACCTGACTTCTTGTCTCTCCTTCGCCAGCTTGCCTTCTCTTTGAATCCAGTCAGTTACCCTTACTGACCAGTGGTTCTCCTCCCTAGGCGCGATGTACCTTGCGCATGTCCATTTCTTCTTAAGCAAAACTGAAGCAAAACTGCAATTCGGCCTAGTTGGAACAAATTCATCCTTCACTGACTCGCGCAAGCACACAAGGACAAGAAGAGACATACGAGGACAGCGTTCTTCCTGATTTCGAGAAAAATATCCTTAAGACCCGTTTGTTCCCCGACCCACTCTGCTATCTTCCTGTCTCTCAAGGTTACACCTGTCATTTTCCTTTCCATTGCTCGCTGCGTCATTCGGTTATAGCGTAGCAGCAGCAAGCACAGAAGCGGGTTTATTGGCCAAACATGGGAGAGGCCTTTCCTTGCAGTGGGCGAAGTCAGGCTGGTGGGGGGTTATTATTATTATTATTATTATTATTATTATTATTATTATTATTATTATTATTATTATTATTATTATTATTACTATTATTAGTCTGCACGGCCAGGGCTAGCGGTTGCGGGATTGCTTACGTCATAACTGATGTCCAGTCAACACTCGCGACCAGCTTAGCTGGCCTGCGATAAAGACATGGCGAGCATTATAGCGGTCGTCCGTTTCATGTAATGACTCCTTCATCATAGGAGTACGTAAGTAACGCTTTTATAATTAGATAGCCAGCACTGCAACCACAATCGACGGTTCACCAACATTACGCCTGCGTTGGGTCTTTTTCCAAAGCAGTTCCGAAACCTGGCGTGGCTCTGTGGTAGAATACTTGATTGCTACTGAGAATGATTGGGTTTCGATTCTTGTTGGAACTATAATTTTATTCTTTACATTCGTTGGGTCAACGCTGCCAATGTCGGTTTTTCTTAACGCTCTTGCATTTAAATTACCAATGTATGTTCTCGCCGTTCCTGGGTAGATATAAATTGTCAAACACCTGTGGCGCATACCCGCATATATACCGCGGCCAGTGGTATACGGGTATGTGCCACACGTGTCTGGAGGAAATGGTTTGACGTCGTACGCTACGAGATTTTCACATTATTCATGTCATGACCAGACTGTCCTAATTGTCAAACCCTCTTACCCCAGACTAATTTTGGTCTATCCCAAATTAAGGAGGTGATCACGAGAGCACCCAGACGTAGGCAGCTAGCTAGCTAGCTAGCTAGATAGATAGATAGATAGATAGATAGATAGATAGATAGATAGATAGATAGATAGATAGATAGATAGATAGATAGATAGATAGATAGATAGATAGATAGATAGATAGATAGATAGATAGATAGATAGATAGATAGATAGATAGATAGATAGATAGATAGATAGATAGATAGATAGATAGATAGATAGATAGATAGATAGATAGATAGATAGATAGGTAGATAGATAGATAGATAGATAGATAGATAGATAGATAGATAGATAGATAGATAGATAGATAGACAGACAGATAGACAGATAGATAGATAGATAGAAACGCTCAAACTCTCTCCAGTGCGCAAAGAAATGCTTCGCATTTAAAAAATCCGTCGCCAACTGCACCGGCAACAGCTAGCGCCGTGTGTGTGTGTGTGTGTGTGTGTGTGTGTGTGTGTGTGTGTGTGTGTGTGTGTGTGTGTGTGTGTGTGTGTGTGTGTGTGTGTGTGTGTGTGTGTGTGTGTGTGTGTGTGTGTGTGTGTGTGTGTGTGTGTGTGTGTGTGTGTGTGTGTGTGTGTGTGTGTGTGTGTGTGTGTGTGTGTGTGTGTGTGTGTGTGTGTGTGTGTGTGTGTGTGTGTGTGTGTGTGTGTGTGTGTGTGTGTGTGTGTGTGTGTGTGTGTGTGTGTGTGTGTGTGTGTGTGTGTGTGTGTGTGTGTGTGTGTGTGTGTGTGTGTGTGTGTGTGTGTGTGTGTGTGTGTGTGTGTGTGTGTGTGTGTGTGTGTGTGTGTGTGTGTGTGTGTGTGTGTGTGTGTGTGTGTGTGTGTGTGTGTGTGTGTGTGTGTGTGTGTGTGTGTGTGTGTGTGTGTGTGTGTGTGTGTGTGTGTGTGTGTGTGTGTGTGTGTGTGTGTGTGTGTGTGTGTGTGTGTGTGTGTGTGTGTGTGTGTGTGTGTGTGTGTGTGTGTGTGTGTGTGTGTGTGTGTGTGTGTGTGTGTGTGTGTGTGTGTGTGTGTGTGTGTGTGTGTGTGTGTGTGTGTGTGTGTGTGTGTGTGTGTGTGTGTGTGTGTGTGTGTGTGCACGGGCGTGCTTACACAGGGCTCTAAATTTGGGGAAGGGGGCAAGTTTGACCGCTGAGCGCCCCTCCCCTTGTTGGTAGAGTCCAAAACAGAACAACATCCTCAATGGATAGGTGCAACAATGAAAATAAAGTGACGATGTGCTTCTCACAGGGACCTACCATTGGTCTCTGGTTTTCGGGGGTGAAGGTGGAGAGCAAATAGTTCTTTCAATGCAATATATCAGAGGGGTCCTTGGTCGCCATTATTGTCAAAAAGCATTCGTAGGTGTGTGTATGTTTGTGTGCGTGTATGTGCGTGTGTGTAAGCGTGTGTTTACATTCCACAGGACGTAAAACGTGGTTGAAATTGGCAAGACATATTAATATGATGTTATCTAAAGATAAAATAATAACAAAATATCTGAATTTTTTCGTCCCAAAACCACGATATGATTATAAGGGACGCCGTAGTAGAGGGCTCCGGAAATTTTGACCATCTGGTGTTCTTTAACGTGCACTGACATCGCACAGTACACGGGCCTCTACCATTTAGCTTCCACCGAAATGCGACCGCCGCGGCCGGGATCGAACCCGCGACCTTCAGGTCAGCAGCCGAGCACCGTATACCCTCTGATCCACCGTGGCGGACAAAAGATAAAAGTCACAGTTATTACAACGAAGATCTAAGGTACGTGACAAAAATGCAAAGGGATTCACTCACTCCTTTAGCGAACACAAAATCATTTTGCGACGTATTTTGCGTGGGTTTCATTTTGTGTTTTCAAAGCGAGAAATAAAGGTTACCAGGTCACAAAAGGTCATCAGACGAACCTTTGCCGTCAACGAACAACTTCTCAAACAAAACTTTTCAAATTAAAAAAAAAAAAAGAAAGACACCGAGGAAAGAGACCGCTCCAAAAACATCGTCTCGGTCGAAAACATCACTACATCGGCACCATTACATATACATTTTTTATGCCACTCTCCTTGCGTCAATAAATAACAAGGGAAATAAAAGAAAAGTGGCACGGAGCAACAGGTTCATCGACGGCTGTGTCGGCACCGCCACCTCGGTTGCTGTTGACAACCGCGCCCACCTTCAGCCAACGAACCGCAGGTACGTTGCCAACGTGAGCGCGTTTATGTATTTATTTTTATTCTTCTGGACCCAGTTTCGATTGCCAGTTTCATTCCAGTGGTGTGTTCGAAAGACGGCGCGCGTGTTTATCGCGCCCACGTACGTCATACCGGACAAGCTCGCAAATCACGGAGGATTGTGATCGATTGAATCTTCAAGCATAAGGTCGGCAGACGAATTGATTTTCTTATCGGTTTGTTGTCAGCAAGAGCGCGTGGGCACTCGACACGGGTAAGCACCGATTCTGTGACGCCGCATCATTCGATGGACTCTGTCGCGTGGTAAGTTAATTGTCCATAACGATATCCCTGCGTTTCCGCATTTGTAACGTTTCGCTTCTTTAATAGACAGGTGAAGTTATTCTCAGGGTTGCCGTTGGGTGGTCATGAAAAGGCGCCAGAACTTACGCCAAAAGTAGCCAAAGTAGCCATGTTGATGTTGGTTTTATTTATCACCGAATTTCTAGCCAAATGGAACAGAAGCGCTATTATCAACAGACTCTTTACTATTGATGAATAAATAAAACCATTTTGAATAAGTAAAACCACAAGTTTAAAAAAGAGCCATGGCGCCAACTGGAAATTTTCGTCGCCAACGGGGTCCAAAAGTAGCCAATTTGGCGCAAAGTAGCCACCAACGGCAACCCTGGTTATGCTATTAGCAGGCCCGTAGCCAGGAATTTTTTCGGGGGGGGGGGGGGGGGGGGACTTGTTGAAAGCCTTAAAAAACACCCATATTTATTATTTGTCCTCGGTAAAACAGCGCCCTCCATCCGAAATTCGGGGGGGGGGGGGGGGGCAAGGCTACGGGCTTGACTATTAGCAAACATGTGTGATACCTGTTTCACACAGGCTCTTTTGAAAGGCCATCCATTCGATGGCCATGGAAGCACCACAACTCTATAGACTCGATGGAGTTGCCACGCTGCTACACGGCAGTTCTGAACGGCCGTTGAGTGGTTTAGGCCTTTCTCGCAAAAATTTTGCGGTGCTGCGGATTCTCATTTTTTTGTTGTTGTATTACTGTTACCTAAAGCTAAATAATATAAATTCACTTAAAAACGCAAATATGTCTGTTGATGTTGTTTAAATGTTTCAATGAAATGTTTATTCGTAGTTATAAATGCATATTTAGCTCTTAAGTCGTTGAGCAGCGAAACTGAGGCAAGCGATACACGGCAAGGCGGCACTATGAAGACGAGCTCCTTGCTGTTGTCGAGAGTATGTGCAGTTCGCACATTTCAAGTGGCAGAAATACTGTATTAATTATTTCACATATACTCACATATCCTCCTGGCTTCCAGAGTGAATTTAGTATCACGGATTTTTTTTTAAATTTGCAAAACGCTTCTTCTGAGTGCAAAGGCGAAAAGTGTCACGTAGTTTTTCTGTATTTCATGTTACTTGGCCGCAGTATGTCGTCCAACATATTGAACAGTGGGGCTCTAGGGGGGCGTTTTGGGGGGAACAGAGGGTATGGGTCACACAAATATGTGCTTTTGAGTGTTTTTCTAGTTCTTACGAACAGAAATTGATGCTTAAGTACGCGTTAACACATCCGAGAAGTGGTAGCACAATTGACCCACTGCCTAGGCGGCTCCCGTAAAAGTCGCTCGCGCTCAGTCGCGCCATTTCCAACAATCCTGGAAAGGCGAGAAACGCCCCAACTTTGCCCATACTTGCTAAATGGCAGCACGAGTCCCAGTAGCAGCTAAAAACGTGCTTCCAAGGAGGAGCCAAGCGCTTCGAAAGCAGTTGTGAGCTGAGTTCCATTGTCCAATATATTGGACAAATTCCCATTGCTGGAACTCAGGAGGATATACTGCTTTTAAAGCAAACTGGTTAAATTCATTCTTTCTATAATCATGTGCCCCGCCACGGTGGTCTAGTGGTTATGGCACTCGACTGCTGACCCGAAGGTCGCGGGATCGAATCCCGGCCGCGGCGGCTGAATTTTCGATGGAGGCGAAAATGCTTGAAGCCCGTGTGCTTACATTCAGGTGCACGTTAAAGAACCCCAGGTGGTCTAAATTTCCGGAGCCCTCCACTAAGGCGTCTCTCATAATCGTATCGTGGTTTTGGGACGTTAAACCCCAGATATTATTGTTCATATCTAATCGTGTGTACGAGCACATTGTAAACTAGAGGGCTGGTTGCGCTGTTACCGCTTCCGTCGCCCAATGGCCATCGAATTTTCGATGGAGTTGTGCGGTCCTGCGTTTACTGAATAGACTATTGACTCGACGGCCTTCGAAACGCCTTGTCTAGCATCCCAAGCTTCACCTTTGAGTCAGTAGACTATCGGTTGGATGGCCTTCCAAACAGCCGTGTGACACGGGTACGACCGGTACGACCCACTTGATAGCTGGCTGCACAGTATTAAACCAGAGGTGTCGTTGGTAAAGAAGGGAAGGTTCATTTTTGCCAACTAATCGCATTAAACGCGACTACATTGTATGTCACGGTTGTACCCTCCTGAGACCCAGAGTGAACTTGTGTCGTGGAATTTTGTTTAAGCTTTTCAGAAATGCTTTTTCTGATTGCAAAGGTGAAAAGTGTTTTTCCACATAGTTTTTCTGTATCTTATGTAACTTGGCCGCAGCATGTTGTCCAATATATTGAACATTTGGGCTCTAGGGCTTTTTTGGGAACAGAAGGTATGGGGTACCGAAATATGTGGGGTATTTTTTTTGTGGTTTTCTAGCTGTTACGAACAGAAATTAATGCTTAGGTACGCGTTAATACATGCAAGAATTCGTATCAAAATCGACGCACTTCCTAGGCGGCTGCCGTAAAAGTCGCTCGTGCTCAGTCTCGCCATTTTGAACGATCCTGGAAAGGGGAGAAACGCAGCGAGTTTGACCATATTCGCTAAATGGCAACGCAATTCCAAGTAGCAGCTAAAAACATGCTTCCAAGAAGGAGGCAAAGCGCTTCAAAAGCCGTTGCGCGCTGTGTTCCATTGTCCAATATATTGGACAAATTTCCCATTGCTGGGTCTCAGGAGGGTACAATACTCACGGTACCGGGCTTCTGACTCGGAAGTCAGCACCGCGGCTGCCGCGGTCATAGAGTTTCCTATAAATACACTAGAGGGAACTCTGGCGCTAGTGTCTATGAGAGCTGCAACACACGGCGCTTCATCCAGTATGGGAATGATAGGTAGTACACGGATTTGCCTAGTCTTCGTTCTTTTGGCTGCGTGTGGCCTGAATCCGCTTTGCCGCAATACGAAGTTCAGCAAAGGTTTAGCAATTACGCTTCAGCACCTTGACCTTTTTAGGCTCACGAATTCAAATAGGCTCACGAAGTTCACGACGGTCCATTCTTTTATCCGAAACAGAACGAAAACGCAACAATAAACAAAGCCACAAGGGCGTTCGAAGTCAGAAGCACGAAGACTAGGCAAATTTGTGTACTACTCATCATTCCCATGGTGGCTGAACGATCGCAGCGCCGGAGTGCCCTCTAGATAATTTTAGGAAACTCTATGGGCGCGGTCACATTTCGATGGAGACGAAATGCTACAGCTCCGTGTACTACGCGATGGCCGGTGCACTTTCTCGAACACCAGGTGGTCCAAATTTGCGGAGCCCTCTTCTACCGCGTGCCTCATTATGATGTCGTGGTACTGGCACTTAAAACCTCAGTTATTATTTGAAGCAGCGCCACCGACAGGACAAGATGAGGACAAGAAATGTACACAACAAACGCCTGTCCTGTCCTCATTTTGTCCTGTCGGTTACGCTGCTTTAAATAATATGGAACCATACCAACTAGCCCAGCTGTCGACCTCGCTTAAACCTAAGATATTATTACTGCTGGTGTTGCATACCTGCGGGATCGAACCACCTAATTTTTAGAACAACTAGTGTTCATGGCACCGGATACCAGATTTGTTTTTTTTTTTTACTCACGAATATGTGAGACTCATGACTAACGGCGTAGAAAAAAACGCAGGGAATCGTTGTACGCATGCATTCACGTAAACAACAATAATATCCGGCGTTTCCAGTGCCTAATCCACGATAGGATTATGAGGCAGGCCGCAGTGGAGGGCTTCGGGAAGTTGGGACCATCTGGTGTTCTTTAACGCGCACTGACATCGCACAATACACGGACCTCTAGCATTTCGTCTCCATCGAAATCCGACCGCCACGGCCGGGATCGAACCCGGCGACCTTCGGGGTCAGCCAGCCGAATACCATAACCACAGTTCCACCATGGTGGACCTCACGTACACAAGGCTAGGGACATTAGCATAAGTGTAACATGTTTAAACTGGCGACTTGGGCTTGTTGGTATATATTTACGGGACGCTACAGCGCAAAAAAGAAAAAAAAGAACACGAAGGACGAAAGGAACACAAACGAGCTTGTCGTCGTCATTTGTGTTCCTTTCGTTCTTCGTGTATTTTTTTTCTTGCGCTGTATAGTGTCCCGTAAATGTGTAACATGTCTCCGTTAAACAAACAGCGGGTTATGTAAATTCATCTTTTGTCATCTATAGCACTTCATCACGAGGCAGGTAGCGAGAAATTTAAAAAAAATGGAAATTAAGGCCGGGAGGTCCCACCATAATCATAAGATCCGGCTTTGCTATCCTATCCTAGGGGGGAATGCGAAAGGCAAAGAATGGTGGGAAGAAGACTCGAGAGAAGAGCGGGCGCGCGAAAACAAACAAGCAAACAAAATAAGGTGCGGAGCTGGAGCACTGTGGTCTGTCGTAGAGGTCAGTGCCCCGCAAATGCTTCAAAAACGCCTTAATAGATTTCCGGTGCGACGTCAGCACGGGTCGAACTGCAGGAACAAATTCCGAGCAGATAGGGTGCAGATAGTTATAGCAATTCTTTTTGTAAAAAAATTAAAAATAAAAATAAACTCTTTCAAAAAGCATATTTTTACCTGACAGGTTACTCTTGCCAATAATGCTTCTTGGTGGCGTGCCCGTCCCTCCTTCCGTCTATCAGACTTTATCCGTGAGTAGTTTTCAGTTTTTATTTAGTACCACACTTTCTTGTTCTTGAAATGTTTTTGCAACAGTCGTACGTTTTCACGTCGTAAATGACTAGGCTTCAAATTCGTTTTAGATGTTTGTTTCGTGCGTTATTCGCCGGCGTACTACCTTAGCGGTAGAAGTGTGGCGCTGCTATGCTGTTGGACGCGGGGTTCGAATCCCGGCCTAGGTGGCCGCATTCGGATGGGTATGAATTGCGTGAACACCCGGGCACATAGGTTTCGGTGTATGTTAGGAGACCGTAGATACTCAGTGCGGCTAGCCTCCTAATTGTATCGTGGTTCTGGCACTTAATATTACAAGCATTAATGTTTTTCTACTTTTCATGGGTAAATATATAAAACATCAATGAAAAAAGGTGAGCATAGCATTAGCAAGTTTCATTGTTGTTCATAGAAGTCATCTAAAGAAAAAGCCTGATGGTATAATATACTAAACACAGACGCCGTCTTTTACCGCTAAACAGAACTCCATCACGGCATATTTTCAAATGCGAAGCATTTCTTAACGAACCTCAGGCACTTTGACCCGTTTATATCTATGTCGTTACCGGAGAGCGCGCACTATCTATCTATCTATCTATCTATCTATCTATCTATCTATCTATCTTAGTCGCCTACGTTTGGGCGCTCTCGTGGTCGTCTACTTAACTTGACACCAAATTTTGCATGGGAGGGCGTTATTGTATGACGAGCACGATGAACCGGTCATCACACGAATACCGTGAGGTATACTTGTCGTGTATGTCATGAAACACTTTCCCTTAGTCACGTGGGGCACTTACCCGCATACCAAGGCTCATGGAATGCGGGTGTGGCACGCGTGATTGATAGTTTGTATCAAACCATGAACGGCGGTGACAGAATTTCAAAAATCTTCACGCGATCGCGTTACGGAGCTTGGGTCGCAGAAAATGCAGGGCAGGTGTGGGTGGCGTTATCGGTGAGAGAAAATTCATAAGGACAGAAAAATTGAAAATCGTGGCTAGAGCCGGAATCGAACCCAGGCATTCTGCGTGGCAGTCGTGTATTTTACCGCAGAGCTACGTCACTGCTTGAAAGAGCTTACGAGAAAGACCCTATAATGGCGTCAGATTCGCGCCAACGTCACCTGTGGGCATAGGTCGACGAACTCACTCATGAGTCGACTCACTCCGGACTCACTCAGACTCAGATTGAGCCATGAGTCTGAGTCTGAGTGAGTCCGAGTGAGTAATATTTTGGTGAGTTTGAGTCCGAGTGAGTCTGATTGAAGGAAATTTTCGTGAGTGTGAGTACGAGTCAGTTCGGCTAAGGAAAATTTCCGTGAGGCTGAGTTCGAGTGAGTCCTCAGCGCAAATTATATTTCATGAGTGAGTCCGAGTGAGCTACACAAGTTTTACCGACCTATGCCTGTAGGTGCGCTGTTCACCATCGGCTTTTGTAACAATGCCTTAAACATTTCATATCAGCTCCTATGTCTCGCGAAACTTTTTGTAAACCATTGCGCAAGGCGGAGGAATACGGTGAAAACTTCTTATAATATGCATATCATCGCACCATAGTGTGTAGTTCATTTCAAGTAAAACTGACACCTCTGCTCTAATTTTAGTACCGTCGTTACGACGGACCATACCCCTTGGAGAGGGGGGGGGGGGGGGCGTCAGTGTAGTCGATGTGCCTGATAAGCCCATGATCAATACCGTAGCCGAGAAGGGGGGTTCTAAGAGAGCCCCATCCTACCTCCCATGATTGCTTCTTCGAAATAAGCAGTATTCCTCGAATAGTCAAAGCCTTCAGTAAATGTACCACGCCCCCCCCCCCCCCCTTGAGAAGATTCCTCGCTACAGGCCTGCCCACATATACCCTTAACTACTAATCATGCCCAAAGAAGACGGTCGAACTCGCAACGCTTGACTCTAAGTCAATAAAAAAAAATAATAATGTGTGAGAGGCCACTAATCGCCTACTGCTTCGCATGACACCGACTCCCAGAATGACTGGGATCTGCCACGTTTTTTTCGCCGGTAGAAAACATGTGACTGCCAAATTCACAGGGAGTGTCAAAACCGACGACATTGGACGTGCAGCTCGCCCGAAGATTTAACTGTCGCTAGTGCTTCTAGCTTCGAGTAACGCGCAATGTTTATCGGAAAATTTGCTCAAGAAACCCATGCCCATCGACTCTCCATCGTAGTGGATTGTCGAAGAAAGCTTTGTCCGTGCATTATTAGCGCACAGAACTTCCATGCAGATAACGTGGGCCGTTCCGCATAATTGGGATTAGCACCTGTTGGGAACATTTAATAGGCTTCGGCAAGGTGGAGCCTTTATGAACAGATCCCTATACAGGATTTAAAAAAACAAAACAACGCTGTGTGCTTATGCCAAGAAGTTGAGGAATACGTAAAGCATTTTCTTTTACACTGAAAATATTATCAGACTTTCCATAAGCTGCTATTGACAAAGTGCAATGCTTGAATAGACGGCCACTGTCCTCAGAAGAAATTTTTTATGTCGTGGTTATCAAAAAAGTTTCAACACATTGCTGCAAGGCGCCATAGAACAATTCTCGGAACAATGAGAAATACGATACAGATAAGAAAAAAAAAAGTACAACGTTTCTCATGCGTCTGGTTATTTTTATTCTTTTGAGAGAGCGGGTATGCTACGTTACCATGTTTCTTGTATTTTCATGTTTATGTGGCTTTTCGGTCAGAGCACGTCACCATTGTATTATGGTGCGACAATCAAGAGATACTTCATTTCGCATTTGTTGCAACTTCTTCTATATGTGACCACTTATCTTTCCTAAACATTTTTTGTAGCCTGAAGATGCCTACCGTAGTGCGTAGTTTTTTAAATATGTCAATGTCCCTTCGTGTTTTCTTTTCTCATTTTCTGTGTTCGTTAGCAATGTCACGACGATAGATAACAAGTAAGAAAAGGGAAGTAGCCGGTGACACAGTGAATTATAGTTGCTAAAAAGAAAGGCATGACCTTGAAACACAGTCATCGCGTCTCAAGTTGGTGACCGTGAACCCTAACCACGAGTCGCGTTGCATCAGACTATAAAACTAATTTCACTTTGTTTAACTGACCACGCAGGCGCTGCGACAGGCCGCCGACTTCTACAATCCTACGAGTGCGTCTCCGTGTCCAAAAGTCGAGTTTGCCTCGGCCGCCCGACCAGACTCGCGACCGAAACTCTCTCGGAGTTCCACAGCTGTCGCAAGCGCGACCGCCGCTCCAACAAACTCGGGAAATCCGAGTAGTCTCCTTCAAACATTCGGAGAAACACCCGAAAAAGCCCACGCGAAGAAGACCGATCCGTCAACAGCGTTCCCACCGAGTCCGAAGCAAATTCAGAGGAAACGAGCAGTGAAAACCACGAAACGCGGGTACTGGAAGAGTTTGCTATCGTCCGCCTTCGTCGCTACATTTTTCAAGAAGCCAGCCGCGGCGAGGACTTCGGAGGAAAGCAAAGTCACCGATGAAGCGGGGGAGGGACTAGTGAGACGGATGGGCTCGATAAACTCGCCGGTGAAGGAAAGTTTTCTCCGGACGACAGCTGTCGACCACCGTGGAGAACTGGTCCTTGAAAGAGCGCGTCTGAGAAGACGTCGCGATAGCCATCCGAGGACGACGACGACTCGTGGCACGTTCCCGCAGCGTGAAGGAACGGTCGAGGCGTCACCACTGAACTCGACAACAAACAAAATCACTTTTGATGTAAATGAGCGCCAGCAGGCTGACTCGAATGACACGGACGTCGCCCGGGTCGCGAATGTTTTGATTGAACAAGTAGCGCAAAAGACACAAGAAGGAAAGGGAAGAGCAGGAGACGAGAAGACATTCTTGCGGCCTTGTCTTTTGCACTACTTGTTCAGTTCCGAATTCCTGCAAACTCACCCGAATTTCAGTTCTTTTAATGTTTCGCTGCTACGGATGCGTTCGAGAAGTGGAGGAGAACGAGATGGCAGCGTCGTGTTTCGGAGAGTTGGAGATTTCGACACGTACGACGACGGTTTGAGCGAGCTCAACGCAGCGGCGGCTACTCGAAATGTCAGTGAAACGACGACTGCGACGGATGCAGGGATTTCGACAGTTGGTGCCGGCATCCTGACTGAAAACCATTCCGAGGAGGTTACAAGGGCAACGCAATACTTCTCAGCGTTAGTTAGCGGCGGCCTTCTAACTGGAAACCCCGACACTGTTGTAGGGGCAAACACGCAATCGCCACCAACTGACGTTGAGATTTCGTCAGCACAGGCAGCGCCGGCCACAACGGAAACAAGCTCGCACACTGCGAGTGGCGCTCAAGGTCTGTTGAGTCTCCACGGCTCCGCAGCCTTTGTTAAACACACGCGTCGGATAGCTGAAGCAGTGGACATGTTTTCAACTGCGATTGCGACATCATCGACGAATAATGAAGCCGGTCTCCGTGACATCTCAGAGGCCGACGAAATGTCAAGCACACTTTTCCCGACTAGTTCAGAGTTCTCTAGGAAATGCGACAGTGGAACTTCCGAGTGATGACACCACTTCGGAAGACCGTAACGTTGACAAGCCGGAGGAAGGTATCAGCCACAGCGCTGTATGCGGATGTTTCAGGCGATATGACTACGGATGGTTTTATCAAACGCGAAACTTTCGAACTGTCAATTCCTTCTCTTCAGACAGCTACTATGGAAACAACCGCTGGAAAAAGCAACAGTCATCCGAGTTACGAAGCTACTGAATCCGCAAGGACGCTGAATAACATAAAAAACTTCATGAAAACACTGACAAATTTCAGTGATAGGACGTCTGAAGCATGTTTAAATTTTACCTGAACGCACTGACGAAACGAAAGCGGGGGTTCTTTCTGTTCTGTCGCCAAAAACTATATCTGAAACAGGGCAAGTGAAAGTAGAGTACAAGGGGAGCACGACAAGTGATGACTCGGATACAGAAAGGCAGTTTTTTCACCCAGTAACCCCCTTGGGCAACAACAGGGAACGTCAACAACAACCAGATCGCAAATGGCTCGACAACAGTGGTAGAGGTACGAGATGGCTCGCCAGGCATCCGAGGGCAGCAGAATCATTACGTGTCATCCGAACATCATCTACAACATCTAGTCCTCTTGAGGCTGCTCTTGACACTGCCACAGAGGTGAGGCCCAGAAAGGCACTAATTGAACGGGAAGGTGATAGCGATTACGTTCATTTGTCGACTTCTATTTTTCTCAACACCCCTGATGCTGAAATAACATACGGAGAATCAATCCCAGGTTCCACGATCGCAATGCTAGAGACAAACACTCCAGATCTCACTGCACCTATGAGACCACAGACAACAGAAGCCAGCCAACCTTCTACATTTGTAGACATCGCAGTTCCTGCAAGCACTCGCTTAACACCCGAGTCGAGTGAGACGCCGGCAGCGGAGCAAACCACAGAAGCGAGCGCCGATTCATTATCACCAGAAGCGGACACCCGAAGCATCGAAACGCGTGAGGAGACGACTACCGAGCATTACCAGCAGATTACACCGGTATCAAATGAAATTAAGACGCTACTGACAACACCTCCCAAATCAGAAGCGTTCACGCTGTACACAACTTCAGCGAATGATTCCCGAGAAAGAAGCCGGTTACACAACTCAAGTAACGCCACCTGGGGGCGTACATCAGAGTGGAGCATCAACCAATCAGGGTCCGACGCTAAAGACACTGCAAGACCGCCCAACACAGAGGCGACAACGATGCAACCTGAATCACCGCCAATCATTTCAACAGATAGTCATTTACCGAACGAGAGATCAGTGACGTAATCACAACGTCCACACAAAGTTCATCTACCGTGATGGCGTCGACCAACGACGGACAAGTTACGTTCGATTCGACGGCACCAACTCGGGACACTGCCACAGAAAAGGCGATGCCATTTACTACGTCATCTTTGACGTCACAAGAGCTTACCACTGCCAGCGAAACGGAAGTTGTACCTGTGGAACCCGGGCGATCTTCGTCTACACCGAAGTCTTTGAATCCGTCCAGCAGGCGGTGTACCGAACGCCGGAATCGATCCTATGGTAAGTTGTGCGTAACTTGGACGCTTATACTTCAACTTCGAATACGTATCCAGAATTGAATTCAAACTTCACCCGGAACCACCGCGGTGGGACATTTGTTTCGGTGCTCGTCTGCTCGAAGGTCACTGGTTTGATCCCGGTCGCGGCGGTCGCAATTCTACGGACGCGAAATGCTAGAGGCCGGTGCAGCGTGCGACGTCAGTGCACGTTAAAGAACCCCAGGTGGTTGTATGTACCGGAGGCCTCCACTACAGCGTGTCACATAATCATATCGTGGTTTTCACGTAAAACCACGGAAATCATTATTAAACATTCACGTGGCCGTGGACTTGTCAATTAGCACACAGTCGTCATAACAGTTTTTCCAGCAGCCACGTGTTTTCGCGTCTATTTGGTAAACGGCAGCTAACATAGCACGCTTTAGTTGCAATGTCTGAAAACATCTCTATTTCGCATACTGCAGGAAATAAATGAAATCGACCCGGTAGCACAAGAGCTGGCGTAATTAATAGCCGTGCGGCTGAAGGCAGGGTTCACGCGCGTTGGCCGAATAAAAGTTTTGACGTGCTACGCGGTTTCAGCAGTGCATAACATCGTGTCGAGTCGAGTTACGTTCGATGCACCGACGTCTGTGGTGAATTTCTGGTTCCAATTTAGTCACATATCTTTCATCATTTTAGGAAACGTGAGCCTTAACAGTTCCAATAAGCGCAAACAAATAAACACTATTCTAAAACCAGGTGAAAACGTACTCAAACAACGCAAAGTGAACACCTACAAAAATTATTCATTGCATATAGACAATAATTCATTGCGTTACCTATTTTATGAAAGAATGCGTATAGACAGACATATTTTGAAAAGGATGACATGTTCGGTGCCGTTGTATGCGATGATGCCTGCATACCTAATGGTACAGAACTGCGTGCTACTGTAATAATGATACTAAGCAGGTACAAGCTCTTGAAACCGGAAGTCTATAGGCGACCCACTGTAGCAATGTCGCCAGAAGGTCGTTTATGTCTACTGTGAAAGGCAAAGGTTGAATACACCAAACAAAGCATGACGCAATAAAAGTCACGCTATGCCTTATCCATACGCTAAGGACGACTCGAAGACGAAGGCCGTCGTCTCAAATTTCTAATCCGTAGAATATATTGATCCCAGACCCCCGAAAGCTTTCTGCCCATAACGCTGTTTTGCACTGCCTCTAAGATCGAAGGTGTTGCAAGCTTTCTGCATAGACTTATGGCTGAGATGACTGTGAAGTGAGACATTGTGTGCGCGTGCTCTCTCCTCTATCTCTCTCTCTCTTTCTCCATCTTTAAATCTCCCCCACCCCTTTCCCCAGTGTAGGGTAGCATACCGGTCCTACTAGACGGAACATCCCTGCCTTTCCTTTCCCTTCTCTTCTTTTGTTCCTTCCTGCATCTAACGTGGTTTCGCAGTGGCTCCGGGAACGGCCCGCCGTTGGACAAACGATCCTGCCAATGACGACACTATGTGACGTCACGCTATGTAACGTTCTAGTGACGTCACAAATTTTGGCGATTTGTGACGTCATCACGTGATAAGTTTTTTTGACGTCAGTTAGTGTTGACGCAGACAATCATTACCCGCGTTTGATGAGGCATCTAAGGCATTTGCCGTAATGTGGACTAGTGTGTTCCATCTGATACGAGCAGGGACATGCTCACACAGCCCATACATTTTCAGCACTGCGAAACACTTCAAACCTCAAGACGAGAAGCGAACACTCGGCAATCAACTTCTTAATAGTGCCACGCGCGTTTCTTTCAATGTCGCTGTATTCAGTTTACGCCAACAAAGACTGTAAGCAAAGCTCGGTGCAGACTGCGCCGAGCTTTGCTCACAGTCTGTATACATATATATACCCTGCACTAGCTGTTAGGAATGAGCCTTCTAACGCAAGCTGTCGTTCGTATGCTATTCAGACAAAACAATTTCGCGTACCACGTGATAGCAGTTATAGTTGGTGTCATTTTCACCCGATACGATTCTCTGATTATACTTTTCAACTCATCGCGGCGTTGTATAGGAAACCGGAAGGAGACGGACCGGAAGTGACGCACACTACGGAGCCACCGGAAGCGTACCCCAGCGTCAATGGCGTCCGCGTGCGTCTCGGTCTGGACGCCGACTACGGTGCCTGCGTCCGGGGCCGGGAGTGGCAGTTCCGGGAGCACATCCGGCGTCAGCTGAGCGTCTTGCTAAGAGTTCCGCTTCCGGGAGTTAGAAACGTCCGCGTGCTGCCCGGTGAGAGCAAGTGTTTTGCTATGCCGCCCCAGTAACGTTTTCCCTTCTTTGATTTTTTTTTTTTTTGCTTCCTCTTTCTTTACCTACCATCTCGACGAACACGGCACGTAAGCACCCCTTGCCCACGGCAGAAGGATGATTCATCATGTTTCCTATATTTTTTTTCTTACTGCCTTTGAAAAGCAAGCTCTGTCAGACGGCCGTAGTTAGAGAGAGAGAGAGAGGGAGGAAGATAAAACTATATTTAGTGAAAATTGCTTTTTCACGGAGAAAATTGTTTTTTCGTTCCTTCTTTTTCTTCCTGTAGTTTCTCCCTCTTTCTTACTACAGCTGTTTTCGAAGAGCCCAGCAATTGTCGCTATTGCTTCTTTGCCTAATTTGCTTATTTATTATGTACTGCATTCTAGTGTGACGTTCATGTAACGAGACTAATACACAAAAGTTATTTTTGTTTTGCACAAAACAAAAAAAGAAGGGCACCATGTTCAACGACTGCCTCGGTCCACAAGAACGTCTCTTTTTCATGTGCAAAAATGTACAAATGCACTGTTATTCCCGAAGCGCTGTATTCTCCAAAAAGCCGAGCAAATATTTAAGAGCGTTAAAAATAACGTTCAAATATTTTCTAACACAAACTTAAGCAAACATGCTGTATATAATTAGCCCAGCGTTGCGTTGCTCGGGCCAATGTGTCAGACTAGATTTCGAGTACAGTTGGCTGATAGGAGTATTGTGGCAAAAGCATAACAAAGCGAGCAGCTGCGTATGTTCGCGTCTGGTTCGCGTGCTGCCTTGCGGACGCGAAGTGGGCCTTTCGCTCATTTGCAAAACGAAGAGTTAGGTCGAAGAGTTACTGCACAATTGTACTTGCAGTAGGCATTCCTGGATAGTTTGAAATGGCCAATGGCACTCGCACAGACGTTCGTTTTCTTGCGGAATGGTTGCCGCATACACCGAGAACCGAAGCGAGGCTAGCAGTTGAGAAGGCAATGCGCACGGGGCCCGATTGAGCTATCATGTTTTACTTTTGAAGGCAAAGCCTCAAGCGTTCTCCAAGTTTTAGGAGCAAAGCTCCTTATGGCGAGACCTGGCCGGTTGTCGAGCGGCGTCGGGCGTCAACCGTCCGCTGTACCCCGTAGTGATCGTACAATAGAGGGCGCTGTCCCATAGAGATGCATGCAAACTGCAGTTGGGTGACGATATACTAGATGGCGCTGTACGCATTCCATTTCTCGTCTCGTTTCGGAGAGGGCGCTGTCCCATGGACATGCGTACAATATGGCGGTTGGGTGAAGGTACGCTAGATGGCGTTGCCGGTGCAGCTGCTTCAAATTAGATTTGAAGAGAGGCTGCGGAAAATGAAGGAGAGGAGATGGGCAGGGAAGGTTTTCAGGTATTTGTATAGAAAAAGCGTCGACACGCAGTGGAGAAAAAGAACTAGGAGGCTCACCAGTAAATATACGGCTAGCAGTGTGGGCGACATGGCAACAAGGAGCATTAAGCGAAAAGTGAGAGAGGCGGAGAGGACTTATTGGATGACAGCGATGGAAAAGAAGCCGGCTCTCAGTGACTACCGAAAGGGAAAAAACGAAATAAGGAGGGAGAGGTTTTATGATAATTCAAGGGGAAGCGCTTTACTGTTTGAGGCAAGGTCGGGTTGCCTTAGAACGCGTAGCTATAAAGCGAGATTCTGTAACGAAGAAGAACAATGTACATGCTGTGGGGGGAACTAAGGAAACGATGGAACATGCACTGATTGAATGTGGCGATATCCACCCAGATATACGTGTGGACACGAGTCTACATGAAGCCTTGGGTTTTAGGGACAACAATGGAAAGCTGAACACGTCCGCGATAGAAATAAGTAAGAGACGGTTAGAGTATTGGTGGCAGAAAAGTAGAGATAAAGGACAAAAATGAAGAAGGGGGAAAATAAGGTCATTCTGCCTTAAGAAGCAGAGAGATGGACCGTGAACTTATATTTTTCTTTGCTGTAATAACATAGATTTAATCAATGTAGATAAGGCATTAGGCCACCATAAAAAGAAAGTTTTTTTTTTTCGAGCCTGGTGGCAGACATGTCACCGCCCCGTTATAAAGGGGACGCTCATAGCATCCATCCATCCATCCTCTCCGATTTTAGGGGCGCCCTCACCCTCTCCTACGCTTCCCCCCTCTCTCCTACGGTTCCCCCCCCCTCTCTCACCTCGCGACTCCGACGCAGGCAGCGTCTGCTTTCTTGATTGAAAAAACCGACTGCTCGCGCTGCACAACCGTTCACTGACCACCCCGTATATATAGGCCCTGGATTTGGACCTCCAAGGTAGCGCCTGTGTGAGGTTTCTCCTGTGCGTGATGAAACAATAAAAATTCACAGCGTATATGTAAAATTAAAGTGAGCTGCAAGTCGCCATGACTCTCATCGACCCTTTAGTATAAACGCGCCCGATCTCACGTCGTTGACGATGTACTGGGCAGAATTCACGGAAGATTCACGGTTTACCGATGAACCTCCGGAGCTTCACCCACTCATCATCATTCACTCCGTGGATATGCTGTGATTTTTTTTCTTTTGTGTGTCTCTGTGTTTTCGCGTTCTGTTTTGATGTACGTGATTGAAGTGGCTCAGGAAGAGTGGGCCAAGTCAGGAGACAGACAGACTCCTATCACACCTTTCGTGGGTAGTGTGAAATGCCCAAGTAAATAAAAATGAAATGAAATGAATTTTTGGCTTTTGGCACTAGGAAGGCTGGTCCATCAGCCGAGACTGTTGGAGCAAAATTAACAGTTAGCCTGTTTTTACCGGGGTACTTCCGAGGTTTAGTCAAGGTATATATATATATATATATATATATATATATATATATATATATATATATATATATATATACATATATATATATATATATATATATATATATATACACGTGGTTTTGCACTGAAAATGTGTAAGGTTTTTTTTGCAAGTATACTATATCCTCAGTACACTTATGAACTTCAAAGTTCTGAGGAACTTCACTAAGTTTTAAACACCGAAGCCTGCAAGTCATGTTATGGCGAGTTACGCTGTTAAGGCTGTGTCGCTCGCATGGGTTGCTTTCAGGTAGTATCATCGTGGAGGCCGTAATGGTTCCCGTAAAGACGCCATCGTTGGAAGTGGACAGGTCAGCCCTGCTGGCGGCGCGAACGGACCTCCAGGATCGCATCGACAGGGGCACAGCCGTTGTCACCGACTTGGATGGCAACCGCCTTCCCATATTCACCAGCACAGTGTACACGCTTCAACCGCCACGCGGTGGGTGTCGTTGACTAGTATATAACTTAAAACGTACCTCAATTTTATGGAACGAAAATTGACAGGTGTTTGTTAAGAGATCAAAAGACAGCATGATGGGTCAGCAACCAAAGAAGGGTGGATGAATGGCCGGATGGAAAAAAGGAATTTAGTAAGGTCCCTAGAAACAGGATCTAGCTCGTAGTGAGCTCCTGCGCGTCGGATATTGCATTTGACAATAAGGGAGCCCGGCAACACCTCTCAAAGTAACCATCGATAAGCTTCACTAAACAAGTTTATTGCTTCACGAATTAACTGCCTCAACTTGTTTTAGAATCGGTCAAATAATAGCAGACTTACAGGAACTTGTCGCATGCGCCAAGCGCTATCTTTGTTCTTGGGTCCAGCGAGCATGCTGGAAGCTACGCAGGTGGTGGAGGGCGGGGAGGGTAAGAAGAAGCTACGTCCGTTCATAAGCGCACACAAGGAACATGAGCACTTTTTTTTTTCTTTTTTTTTTTCAGCGTGATCGCGAGCGCTCTGGTGCTATTCTATACTTAGCGTAATGCTGGCAGTATTGACCTTTCAAACGCAGACAAGGATCACCTCCTTTCGGGCCTGTTGCGAGGGGAGTACAAGATCTGACGTCACATCCTCGGCAGATCATTTTGGGGAGGTCACGCATGTTAACAACAGCCCAGAGTGGGCTACGGCGACGCCAAGGGAGCCTTCGTTGACAATGTGCAGAGAGTGCCGCGCTGGCACGTCGTGAAACTCCGCGGCGGCCTCTGTGCAGCTCGATATTCTCGAAATATCTAGTGGTCGTGTACTTTGTGTTTATAACGTGGTTATGTTTGGTATATTGCATCATTTGACGAGAAAATAGCGAACGACTTTTATAATCATATCTGTGGTTTTAAGTCCCAAAACCAAGACATGACTATGAGAGACGCCGTACTGGAGGGCTCCGGAAATTTTGACCATCTCGTTATCTTTAACGTCCACCGACCAGCACATGAGCTTCTGCCATTTTGCTTCCATCGAAATGTGACCACCGCGGCCGGGTTCGAATCCGCGGCCTTTGGGTCAGCAGCCGAGCAACCTAACCACTGCTCCACCGCGGCGGACGAGGGAACAACTTCTAGCTGACTTTTAGAAATAATTCTAAATTCCAGACCGCGTGCCGAGCTATAATGTTTGGCTCGCATGTTTTCTGACCAAACTCTACAAATGTTGCGGTGCCCCTTTAAAGAAGAAGAGCCGTAAGTGAAAAATAGCCAAGGCGCACAGAAGAGTGAATGGGCGCGAAATCGGCGTGAAGCCACTACAGCAGAATGTGCATCCACAGCTGATCGCTTCTCTTGTTTTTCCATTTTATATTTATAGCAGGAATCTTAATTCTTTCAATGTGTGAAACTTTAAAGGCCCGGGTTCTTTTCCGTCCACAGATATCACGAGGTGGGATAAAGCTCACAATCAATTGGTCAAAACCGGGTCGAAATAAATGAACGAGAACAAAAATAATATCATTGACAAAAATAACCAAGAAGTCATTGCAATAATTAACTTTCAATCACTAAAAACGCTTCGGAAACACGCGGCTGACACCCACGCTGTGCGAGAGAGGGCTCCACGGTCTTCCCAGCCGCGCGAATGCACCTGCGCTGGTGTTACGAACTCCTGCGAGAGATCATTCGTAGACAGAGACTACCAACAGCGCAACGGGAATCGTTGGTTGCCCGTGCTACGTACCACCTCAGGTTTCACAGTAGTCGAGCTGCATTTAACGCAGAAGTGAGAAGTACGCCACTCGCTACACAAGAACGACATAAGCCCTGAATGTGAACTAGATTTGGCGCTGCGTGGGAATTGTAACGTTTTTCAGTGATGCTAGCGACTGGCGGCTCAATTTTTTTTTCTTTAACACGAAAGCGCTTTATGCCGGGGTCCACTAACGTATTTCCGTCACGGATATGATGTCGAAAAATATACACAAAGAAATGACAAAGAAAAAAAACTTAAAAGTTCCGTTACTGGGAGTCGAACCTACGACGTCTTGCTCCGCAGCGTGCGGCGAGCTATTTATTACATACAACGGAGAGCTATTTATATACATCATTTACTGTCGGCGGTACTCGGAGATGGGCGAATTCAGCGTGTTTTTGTTATGACTAGCGAGATGGCGCGACGGGCGCGAGGGTGCCCTTTGAAGGTCGTAGCTGGGCGCGTTGCGATGCGCGCGTGCTTATTTTGTGATTGGGGCGGTTTGTAACAGTGGCGGTCACAATATTACGGACCACGGGAGCGGGTGGCGAACAGCACCGCGACGCCTTCTGACGGCTGCCTGCGAAGCTCGAGAGCGCGCACTGCGCACGCGCGCCCTTTTATACTTGCCAGCCAGCTCGTTCGCTCCCTTCAACAGCGCGCGCACCGGAACGCCAGAATAAGCGCAAGGTGTCACTTCTGCTGTAGCCGCGGAAATACCGAGTGGTGATATCGTGACGAAAACACGTAATTTGTACAGGCAATTCTCGGTGCGCGCCGCATTCTACGCTTTAGTCCCAGACGCTCCGCGGGGCCGAGAACATGTATACGGCGTCAGTTTTTCGAAAATCGACCTTTCTGTTCAGGTTATTCAACAGCGATGTCTTTTGCGCTCTATTGCGGTAAACCAATGCACTTATCAATACGCCTTATACATGTTATGGGCTCGTAGACATCCAGATATCGAGCTGCTGTAGAAAAGACACAGCGAAGTAAACGGAAAACAGGCGTGGTTTATGTTTTCTCGGGAACCGAAAGAAATCCTGAGAGGTTAAACATGCATTACCAATTTAAACGCTTGGTTACATTTCCATAGATGACCATCACATTCTCCACATGGAGTAGCTGAAGACGAAGTGGCATGAAATTGTGAATGTCTCCCTTGTTCAAGCATCTGTGTGGTTTTCGCTCACCTTGTTACAAAAAAAAAAAAGAACGAAAAAAAAAAACTACTGCGGCTAATTTCAGGAAAGCACAACTGAATTCAAAATGTTTGAATGGTTTGTTAATTTCTCAGCGAAGTAGCGTATTTACTCGATTGTAACGCGACCACCATTACGTGACGGGCGACCTTACATTGTGTCTAGGAAGAAAAAAATGTAATTTCGTTAGTTGATTGTAACGCGAGGGTCGACTTGAGGTGGGAAAATCAGAAAAAGAAAGCTCGCGTTACATTCGAGTAAATACGGTGTTCATTTTAAAATGAACCCTGCAAATCAGACACTCGATAGATGCCCGCGTGCTTGCAGCACAGCCCCAGTAGCACTCCGTTCATGTCTATGTTGTCTTATTTTGCTGCCATTGATGCGTAGTGAAGATAACGTTTAATCGAAGTGAGACTGGCAGATCTCATCGCTGCACATGCTAGCTGATGCTATTGGTCAATGTCGTTTTCAAAAGAATATAAAAAGGGAGTGCTTCAAGACAACGCTTTGTCTTCGAGAATGCCGCCACGGGTTCCAGCCGACGAGAGGAGGCGCATAGTGGACTTAAGCATCCAAGGCCTTTCGCAACGGGTGATCTGCAGGCTCCTCGGAAGGTCGAGAACTGCGGTAAACCGTGCCATCCAATCCTACCGAAAGACGGGGCGAATCGCAGACAATGAGCGTAGTGGAAGGAGCAGGTCCACAGACGACGGAGTCGACAGACTAATTGTTGCCACTGTAGTAGCGGACCTTCATATATCCGCGAAAGGAATAAGAGACGCTCTGCAGTTGGATGTCTCCATTTCCACCATTCGAAGAAGATTGGTGGAAGCAGGGCTTAAAAACTGCGCTGCAGCCCAGAAGCCCCACATCACGGAGAGGCAGAGGACACAGCGACTGCAGTTTGCACTGTCTGTGCAGACATGGAGTTCAGCGGACTGGAATGAAGTCGTGTTCAGCGATGAATCGACGTTCTCAAGCCGCTGGGACCAAAAACGACGAGTTTGGCGCCCAATGAACTCCAGGTAAAAGGTTTCGCAGTTTGTTTCCTTTTCTTATACATTGATAATAATAATACACTTGTTGCTTTAGAACGTGCATCAAGGTTAAGGTAGACGTTAGGGAACCCCTTGCCATCAAAATTATTCCCCGTGCCTCCGCTCGGGCATGTTTCGTAACTATACATCGTTGTCATTGCACGTAAAACCCCCAAATTTGTTAAGGCAAAAGCCATAAGCGCCTTATCAGACGCTGGCCTTGAGAAGAGCAGCGTGCGGTACGAATACCCATGTGACTTTAGCGAGTTTATAAAAATTGGGTAAAAGTGAAGGTTCCAGCTGGAATCAAACCCGCGCAGCAGTTAAGTGTTCTACCCGGCGCACTTCCAGCGATTGAGACGGCTTTGGAAAAAGAAAATGTGATGTCGTTATGTTCGGCTAGAAGTCGCTTAATATTGCATAACAGATGTATCGAGTGTCAGAAACGTAGAATCACATCAGACGTCACATCATATCTAAACTGTAATAATGCTGTTTGATTTCTTTGTCCATTTCTTTTCTCGTCAGGTACTCGCCGGTATTCACGCAGAAGGTCTTTGCCAGCGGACGATGCGCCGTGAGTGTCTGGGCTGCCATGAGCCGACAAGGACTTGGCCCACTGGTCCTCATCGATGGCAAGTGGACGCGTCAAAGTACGCTCTTATTATAGAGCAGGAATTGGTCCCCTATATGCTGGATGGACCTTTTAAGGATGGGTGCTGCATCTTCCAGCATGATAGGAGTCCTATTCATACTGCTCGCAGTGTGAAATCCCTCCTTGAAGACCTTGCCATACGCACACTGGAGTGGCCACCAGTTGGAGCGGACCTTAACCCCATAGAAAACGTTTGGGGTCTCCTCAAACGCCAACTGGTGGCGCGGAACTTGGGAAGTGCCACGAAAGACACCCTTTGGATGGCAGTGAGGGAGGAGTGGGAAGCGCTTCGTGCACGCCCAGAGATCGTGGCCGCACTGTACGAGTCAATGCCACGTCGTGTGGCGCAAGTGATTGCCGCCGACGGTCATCTCACCAAATACTGACGCCGTTGACCCATCTTGCACCTTAGTCTTGAGTTTTCATTTTATTTAGCAAGAAAAATAAATTGCTTTCATCGCTGCTTCTCTTTCCTTGCTCTTCTCTTCAAGGAATCAATATTCGGCTGTATAACGCGTATAGCCGCCACAGCGTTCCAGTGGTTATGGTCCTCTATTGCTGACACGAAGGTCGCGGGATCGAATACCGGCTGCGGCGGTCGCATATAGGTAGAAGTTAAATGCTAAATGCCCGTGTACTTAGATTTAGCCGCACGTTAAAAACACTAAATGGTGAAAATTTCCAGGACCCTCCACTACGGCGTCCCTCATAATCATATTATGGTTTTGGTACGTGAAACCATAATAATTAAAAAAATATCTAACTAACGCATATGATTTATAGCACCTAGTTCGGTCAAATACCACAAGTTTGAGAAAGGCGTTATGAAAGGGACGATCCGTCCACCGGTTAGTTGCACAAAGCTACAAAGAAATAAACGCGAATTTGCCTGAATAAAAAAAAAGTTTTCTTTTTCACGAATATCGCGTCCTCGTTGAGGACGGAGTTTTGACCAAACAGATAAAATTTTTTTTCGGATATATTTATACGGAATCCCTTGCAGCTTTATGCTACAGACCTGTGTTCGCCATGTTTCTTCGTCAAAAGCCCGTATGAACGGGCGCAAGGCACATCCACAGAACACCGAGAGAAATTCCAGCGTGCATGTGTTACATGAATGAAAGTTGTTGAGTAACCTTATCACAAAGGTCGATTTTCGAAAAACTGACGCCGTATGCATGTTTTCGGCACCGCGGAGCGTCTGGGACTAAGGCGTAGAAATGCAGCGCGCACCGAGCATTGCCTGTACGAATCACGTGTTTTCGTCACGATATCATCGCTCGGTATTTCCGCGGCCACAGCAGAAGTGACCTCTTGCGCTTATTCTGGCGTTCCGGTGCGCGCGCTGTTGAAGGGAGCGAACGAGCTGGCTGGCAGGTAAAAAAGGGCGCGCGTGCGCAGTGCGCGCTATCGAGCTTCGCAGGCAGCCGTCAGAAGGCGTCGCGGTGCTGTTCGCCACGCGCTCCCGTGGTCCGTAATATTGTGACCGCCACTGTACGTATTGTGCTGGCGTTGGTTCCAGAGAGCATGAAGGTCACTTCGCTCGCTGCAGCGGCCGCGTTTGCGAATGAAGCGCGCTGCTCAGACACAAAGAAGTAACTGTGACAGTTGTTAGTTTGCGCTCGCCCCTGTTCTTAGATTTAGGTACAGGTTAAAAAACGCCAAGTGGCCAAAATTTCCGGAGCCCTCCACTACGACGTCTCTCATAATCATATCATGGTTTTGGGACCTGAAACCCCAGATATTATTGTCAGTTCGCGATCATCCTGTGTGTACCTGTGTGCTCGTTTCGTGCGTCCTTCTGTGTGTTTGAGCAGCACGCTTTATGTGTCAAGCTGTGACAGTTGTTAGTTCGCGCTCGTCCTGCGTATGTTCTTTTCGAGCGACCTTTCTGCTTGAGGAGTGAGCGGCAACATTCGAGCTGCTTGCCGTTCTTCGCGTGACATTGCAATTTGTTGCTGAAATATTCATTAATATGCCCTTGTGGCGAAACAATACACAATAAACGCTCAACCACCTCTGTGAAGACACGTTTCACTTTCGTGTTTTAACGATGCCTATGGCAGAGGTATAAGCCATGTTTTTTTTTCTCTTTCGTGCAATCTTTCTCACGTGTGTTGTTCCTTACAATGCGCAGGCACATCCTACTCTCCCGCTCTACTGGGGGGCGCTGACCGCGATGTTCTTTGGCGCCACATCTGTCATCGTGGCCTCTGCGTGTCTCGTGAGGAGGCACGTGCGGGAAGGGCACGTCTCCCCGTCAACGGAAGTGGTGAGCTCACTTCCGCTACTGTACTAAACTGCCGTTTTCGTAATTTTGCTTTCTCCGTGTTACGAAGTGTGACTGTAAGCAGAGAGCAAAGGAAAAGCATAGGGGACAAGTAGGTTACAACCACTTTAGAAAAACACGTTAACATAGCAAGCATAGGGCAAAGAGACTGAATCCCGTCCTTGCGCTGTTATCCACTCCTCCTAGTATGCACTAGGCAACAACCAGTCGAAGTGAATACCTTATTGCACCCAACTTGCAATGCTACACAGGGGTGAGGGGGGGGGGGGTGAGCAGCAGGAAGTGTACATGAAAATAATACAGAAAAGATTCGACGCAGGCCAGTTGGTATGGCATTGATGTTTTGCAGGTCTCCTTTAAGGAAGAATAATGGAGAAATGTGAAGCCAGTGAAACTGGATTCACTTTTATTGCAATAGCAACTATATGGACATTCTCGGCGGGTTCTTGCCGTCGCCGTCATGCCCCGTTTATGTATATTATGTATATACGTGCATATATATGCACGTATATATAACTTCAGCCTTGATTTTCTCCGCTAATAATCAACATACGATAGTGAAACACATGCATTAGAGTTCTCAGAGTGAGCAGTTTGTCAATCTAAACCAGGTCACTTCCCTGGCCTCTTACAAAGATACCGAATCGCTTGCCCCCACAGAATTCTCTGATACATGGTCTTATACGACCCTATATCGACTGCCAGTGGCATTTTCAAATAATTGAAAATTATTAGTGCAATTTAAATGAACAGAACAACAATGACAATGAGGCCGAGATCCAAACGTAGGATAACATTTGACTCTTATATGAACATGTTGCCGCACGCACTTTTTGGTTTATTTTTGACGTGACCAAGGTTTCATGAACAAGAACCGTTACCACCACTCCTCGCAGGCGGAGCCACAATGTTTAGAAGCTTCGCGAATGTTTCAGACAAGTCCTTTTAATTAAAGGGGCCCGCCTCACTTTTCTGGGTTATAATGGAATAGTCTGACTATTAGCGCATGAAGCTTCGCAAATCTCATGCCGCTAAAAGTTCTGGAATCTGTGAAGTATGAGAGGAGTTACAGGTATCGGTAGCACGCTTCAATGTGCTTCCGTTCTCCCTCTCCTTTCGTACTAGTGAGCACGCTGGAAAGCTACGCAGGGAGGGGGGACGATAAAGGAGCAAAAAGATTCGTCCCTTTGTCAGCACGCGTCATGACATTGAGCACTTTCTTTTCCTCGAACGCGCGACTTAATTTCAGTGTGATCGCGAGTGCGCTAGCGGGTAGGTGGCGGCATTCTGCAGTGGCCAAGGTAGAGCAAAGCACGGGCTGTGATTCTCGGCCCAGGCCTGCCCGAGCCTGGCCCTCGTTGAAGTTGACCCGCTCGAACACGGCCCGGCCCGGTGACTCAACAGCTAGACCCCGGCTCAGCTCGAAACCGAGCAAAATGTCACGCCATATCCACGAAGTGAATGATGATGAGTGGGCGAAGCTCGATCGTTTTAATCCATGGCAGAAAGAGAATGTGTGGGCTGGAACGCGCTTATACTTCATGGTCATCAGCGTCATCGTCATCTTTATCACGTGTAGTGGGTACATTTCACTATACTGGAACGCGCTTACTTCATCGCTATCACGTGTAGTGGGTACATTCCACTACACTGCGTCATCGTCATCTTTATCACGTGGAGTGGGTACATTCCACTCTACGTGGCTACCTACCTACCTACCTACCTACCTACCTACCTACCTACCTACCTACCTACCTACCTACCTACCTACTACTACTACGACTACAGAGGAGGGACAGACCCACACCCTAAGGAGCTTCGCCCCTAAAACTGCACCTACCCGGCCCGATCGCAGATCGAGCCCGACAGGAGCTCGAGGCAATAATGTTGGTGGTGTTGCCGTGAACATGGAATCGACAGCACGGCCTTTTAAGTAGCAAATATCAACGCTTTGTTGACGGATGCTACGCTAACAAGTATGCTTTAATCTACGGTAATTCACTGTAGAAAAAGCGCCTCACTGTGGTAACAGTTGACCAGGTGACCCTTCTTTCCCCATCCGTGAGCATGGTAGCAAAGCGGTTGCCATTACCAGAGAAACCTACCTGCCTTTCCCTTTTATTTATTAGGAGTGAAGCTCCTTAGGCTGGCACCCCGCCGTCGCCGTCGCCGTTGAAGCTCTCTGGCACGTGCCAGCTGTCGCGTCTCCCCCCTCACGCGGGAGGGGGAGACGCCACAGCTGGAACGCGGAGCGCTGGAACGCGGATGGCGTCTACACGATGCGCAAAGCGCGAGAATTCGAACACATGCGAAACGGTGGCAGATTAGTCTCCCTCTCTCTCTTTCTCCGACTCCGCCCTCTCCCCTCCCCTCAAACCGGCGAACGTGCGAAACCATCGCTTCACCCTGTCGTCTGCCCAGTGGTAGGTCCGTTACCTGGACAATGAAACGCCGCGCTCGCCGAACGCCGCGTGCGTCCCATTTCTAAGGAGCTTCGCTCATCGGTTGCATTCGTACATCGAACAACTGCTAGTTTTCCTCGGTCTTTCTACACGTCACGCATAGGTTGCTATGGCGGCGATAGTGGCAAAGGCCGACTAAAATCTATGTGAGAGCTAGGTGGGAAGTCATTTCGCACCTAGGCGACGCCATAACGATACACTAGCCGCTGAAATTACCAATCTTTATTTACGCGATCGCAACTTCAGAAATACATGCATTTCTCTTTCAAGCAGTAAGTGCGATTTTTCCGTCGCTATTAAACGAGACGCGCGAAGGCTTGTCTTCGGCAGATTTAATTCTTTGTCTGCTTCTACCACATCGTTCCGTATTCTCTTTCACTGGTGAAAATTGCACTTAGAGCCGCTACCGAGTAAAAATGTGCACGGTCCTTTTAGGGGCGAAGCTCCTTAGGGTGTGGGTCTGTCCCTCCTCTGTAGTAGTAGTAGTAGGTAGGTAGGTAGGTAGGTAGGTAGGTAGGTAGGTAGGTAGGTAGGTAGGTAGGTAGCCACGTGTAGTGGAATGTACCCACTCCACGTGATAAAGATGACGATGACGCAGTATAGTGAAATGTACCCACTACACGTGATAACGATGAAGTATAAGCGCGTTCCAGTATAGTGGAATGTACCCACTCCACGTGATAAAGATGATGACGCAATATAGTGGAATATACCCACTACACGTGATAACGATGAAGTATAAGCGCGTTCCAGTATAGTGGAATGTACCCACTACACGTGATAAAGATGACGATGACGCAGTACAGTGGAATGTCCCCACTACACGTGACAACGATGATGCTGATGACCATGAAGTATAAGCGCGTTCCAGACCACACAATCTCTTTCTGCCATGGATGAAAACGATCGAGCTTCGCCCACTCATCCCATCATTCCCTTCGTGGATATGGCGTGATTTTTTTGCATTTAACTGAGACCACTGGAAGGCGAAAGCCATCTTTTCCATTTGAGTCCAGCGCACTTATCCCACCCTCCACCTCTTCTGAAAGCTTTCCGAGCCCAACATGGTTTCGCACTGCCTCCGGGAACGGAGGAATTGGAAGCTTTCCTGCATCTAACGTGATTTTGCATGGCCTCCGTGATCGGCCCATCTTGGTGCAAGCGACGATGTCGTGTGATGACGTCATGATGTGACGTCACATGATGCGACATCATAGTGACCTCATGATGCTGTCACAAATTTTGGTGATCTGTGACGCCATGTTGACACCTAGAGAGACTTCATCGCATGAAAATTTTCTTTCGTCACTCGCGTTGACGCTGATGACGTCAACAGTCACGTTTCCCGTTTGATAAGGCATCTAAGGCTTTAGTTCTGACAATGTCCTGTTTTCTATGCCCAGCGCCACGGTTGCGTCTTTCAGTTCATGTCGCACGCCCCGACACCCACCGGTCACTACCAACGCTGTCACTAGGTACACATCCGACAGCTGATTCAAACTTCCGGGCACTCAGCAAGCAACCAATTAGCTAGCAACACTTACCGAAAGCCTACCCACCTATCTGTAACAAGAAAGCGTGGGAATAAAGACGCAAATCAGAGCGAGACCCTCGCGTCCGCCAGCTGGTGGGTTAACTACGATACTCATCACACGCGCAGTACCTCTAACGTTAAAGGCCTCGCAATATATAGTATTATCGCTTGCTGCTCTTTATACACCATCTTCGATGAGCATCTAACTCCCGCGTGAGCATGGACAAACAACTTCCGCCTCGCGTAGGAAGTAAGTTCCGCGATGCAAGCGGAAGAACACGATCCCGGCTTACACAGTTAGGGGTTGGGGTAGTTGCAGTTTCCCCGTTGTCAGAGCCAAGCCTATTTCCTTGTCGCTTCTCTGTCTTCGCTCTTCTTGCTTCATTCGCAGCGGGGCAGCACGCCATTCTTTCGCGCGAAGAAACTTTTCTGCGCACACAGTGTGGTCCGGCGAACCGTGACGCTGTGAATGCACGGCGAAGCAAAGGCCGTTCGTTTATCGCGCGTACTACGCGTCGCGTTAGAGAAGAGACGCCTGCTGTCACGGAGGGCGAGGGTTCACCGTTCGGTGCGCTTCGACCGTGACGCGTGAGCCTCCTCTTTCTAACCGTTCCGGAACAGAAAGCTCGTCTGTATAGCCCGTTGGAGCAAGGGACGATGTTCGTTTACTTGTCAGTCACGCGATAAGCGCGGTCTCCTATGTGATGCTGTCTGACGCAATCAACGTTAGGGGATCTTTCTTTCCCTATTTTCTTTCTTCTTCGCGTTTGTTGCGTGCACTTCGTAGAAGAAGCAGAACACTGGGGGGGGAAAGATATATTCCAGTCTGCGTTGGAGTTTAGGCATTCGGTAGACACTCCCAATTAGTGAACGATCTGCCTAGTGGATACGTTAACGATCAATACATTTACCAGCCCCGTACACATATCTGCACGAGATTACTTTTAAAACGAAGCTTGATATAACGTACACATTTCAGGGATTCCATTTGCCATTTTTTGTACAACTAAACGATACTTTTTTTATTGTGGATCATCCCCAGTTCACGCAACATCGTTTGATTGAGGAAACAGACTATATATGGAAGCCATGAACGATATTTGAGCTCGTGAGGCAAGGCGCTCCCATGGGGCAAGTCATATACAGCGCAACTGTGCCATCGACTGTCTCGGGTAAAGGTGGACCACTGCGTCAGGGGAAGCTCTATGGCAGTGGTTCTCAAATGGGGGTCGGCAAACCACTTAGGGGGGGGGGGGTGATCCGCGAAACCCATCCTCGAAAAAAGAAAAACAAATTCTTGAAAACATTATATGTCCCGTGAACAGGGCCCTTCCTAATTTTTAGTATGCGTTGCCGCATAATGTAGTTGCATTGCGGCAGAGCTTATCTACGTTTTTCCTTCTGTATAAGATGGCTGTAAAGCTTTTGTTGCAGTTTTCTACAACATATGCACGCAAGCATATTACTTGTTCTCGGCTTGCATATTTGAAGAGCAAACATATCTGGAAACTGGTTGAATTTTACTGCTGACCGCGCAACTTATTGCTTATTGACCAGCTCTTGAGAAGGAATTGGCGAGGAACTTTAGCTGGAGCATTATTTGCCGGGGAGAAATAAAAGGCACCTATTTCACTTGGACATTTTTGAAACAGCGAAACGACGGCACGGATGAAGAGAGTAGAAGCACAAACCACAGCGCTGACTCGCAACTGAATGTTTATTCAAAAGCTTATGAAAGAAAAAGTCTACTACACCCCTCACACACATGCGACCTCATTACCTCTTTCACCCTGCATATGCCGCTAATTTAGAACCCCACCCCTTTTTCTCTCCCTGCAAGAGGTCTAATTACTCCCACAGGTCCACAAGGGGTACCCGAAATATCCATGGCAGAGAACCATTGCTCTATTGAATAAAGGTTGGCGCCTAACTCATCAACGCATGAAGCTACGCCAATGAACACAACGATTAGCAGTACTATGGATCCCTGTTATAGAAAAGTGGACGTACTATGGTCCCTGTTATAGAAAAGTGGACAGCTGTTCCATCGATGAACCGCACCGACCTGATCAACACAAAATTTTTTTAATAATATCTGGGGTTTTACGTCCCAAAACCACGCTATGATTATGAGAGACGCCGTAGTGGAGGGCTCCGGAAATTTCGACCATCTGGTGTTCTTTAACGTGCACTGACATCGCACAGTACACGGGCCTCTACCATTTCGCCTCCACCGAAATGTGACCGCCGCGGCCGGGATCGAACCCGCGACCTTCGGGTCAGCAGCCGAGCACCGTAGCCACTGTTCCACCGAGGCGGACTCAACGCAAAATTGGAGCCCGCGATCGAGAGAGGACCGATTATTGGAACGTGGCAGTATCGTGACTGCGCGAACCAAGCCGTTGCCACCATAGAGTTTCCTATAAATACACTAGAGGGAACTCTGGTGCTAGTGTCTATGAGAGCTGCAACACACGGTGGTTCAGCCAGCATGGGAATCATGGGTAGTACACAAATTTACCTAGTCTTGCCTAGTCTTCGTTCTTTTGGCTGCGTGTGGCCTGAATTCGCTTTGCCGCAATACGAAGTTCAGCAAAGGTTTAGCAGTTACGCTTCACCACCTTGACCTTTTTAGGCTCACGAATTGAAATACGCTCACGAAGTTCACAACGGTCCATTCTTTTATCCGAAACAGAACCAAAACGCAACAATAAACAAAGCCGCAAGTGCGTTCGAAGCCGGAAGCACGTAGACTAGGTAAATTTGTGTACTACCCATCATTCCCATGGTGGCTGAACGATCGCAGCGCCAGAGTCCCCTCTAGCTAATTTTAGGAACTTCTATGGTTGCCACCACAGAAATCGGGAACGCATCAATCTCCGCCAATGAAGATAACAATTAGGAGTGTACAGAACTTCACAGTGATAAATATACACGGTCGGCGAAGCGGAACACGTTTGCTGGTACGTGCTCTTGTTTTAGGGCCCGATATCAAGCAGTAGTGCAAATTTCAAATAGATGAAAATTGGTAGCGTAAATTAAGCGAATAGAACAACACTGACGGTGAGCGCAAGACCCAAAGGTGCGGTAACGTTCGACTATTATACAAACTTACCAAGAAACAATTCCTGTGGCGTAAAATCGCACAGATAGACGGAGAATAGACACACACGGTGAAAACTGCCTGCAGCACCTGCAGTGGCGTAGCCAGAAATGTTTTTCGGGGGGTGGGGGGGGGGGGGGGGTTCAAGCATACTTTATGTATGTTCGTGCGTGCGTTAGTATGTGTGCGTGCATATATTCGCAAGCAAAACTGAAAAATTTCGGGGGGAAGGTTTGAACCCCCCCCAACCCCTCCCCCCCCTTGGCTACGCCACTGAGCACCTGGTTGGTCTACGTTGACACAACGGCCGCGTGTACATAAGGTTACAAAACGCGGCACCATTCAAAAGTTACGGCTGATGCCTATCTTACGTAAGAAAGTATTTGCATGGAGACACGTACACATTGTATCGTTTGGCGCCGTTGGGCCATCTTGACCGTAAAGGCCTGGCCACGCTAGCGGGAAGTCAGCCGTAACGGCACGCCTGAGTCCTGTACCGTGGAACGTCGGTAGCGCGAGATGCGTACACAGTTCCAAAGTGAACGGCAAGCTTCACCAGTGCGAGAGTGACGAGAGCGTATCTAACCTTTCGCACTACAGTGTTAATATAGACTCTAGAGGAAAAGCTCCCCATAGGGCCCATGCATTGAAATCGCCGACCACAAGGGATACCGCCATAGCCGCCATTACACTACCGTGCGAGCGTTACAGACGAAGAAACAGAGGAAGAAAGAAATAGGGAAATAAAGGGGGGAAAAGGAAGGTCAGCTGACCTGTTTCACCTAGACTTGGCACCACTAGAGCGAAGCTACCGTAATTTTTCTTACCTGTTTCACAGCGTACTTATAGCGAGAATCTGTGCGAAATGACGCGTTTACAAATGCGACCACGGAGTCTGATATTCCAACACTATTTCTAATAAATAATTTATGCGATTCCCGGGAAAATGTTCACATTTACCTTGCTCGCACTTCAGCCTGTGTGTCATGCCGCGGAGTAGGCGTAATTTGTTATATTTATTATTTGCACAAGGGGCTGCGCAGGTATCAGTATGGTAATTGATGGAGCGCAGGCTAAAGACAAGGACAAAGGAAAGACACATTCGACACAACCATTGTGTCGAATGTGTCTTTCTTTTCTCCTTGTCTTTAGCCTGCGCTCCAACAATTATCATGCTATACCAACAAGCCCAAATCGCCACCCTCATCGGTTAACAGTAGGGAACGAGAGATATAGCTTAATAACGTTTGCTGCCGGGCTAGTTGATGCATAGCTAAACTTGAACTGATGACGCAAATGTTAGACAGGGACGAAGAAGACACGTAAGACACGGAAAAGCGCTTTTCCGTGTCTTACGTGTCTTCTTCGTCCCTGTCTAACATTTGCGCCATCAGATCAAGTTTAGGGAACGAGAGATCGATCGAGGTACAGTTTTTTCAGCAGTGACGTAGGGACAGCGTACACTGGAAATCTTTTCGGGTAACGAATAATGCATGTAGGTGCGGTCAAAACTGGACCCCTCTGAAGTGGCTGCTTCGAAGCGCTGCTGGGGCGTACCAGCAAGTGGAGCGACGCTGTTGATAGCTCGCACGGGACGCCAGTGACGCACAACGGGGCTCCAACATGGCGTATTAGGTGACGTGAAGGCCATATAATCACGCGGCGATTAACTTGCTTCAGTGTAGTAACGGCGTCAATGGAATGTTATTGGGACCTTGGTGCATGAATAGCGAAATAACTATAGCATGCGATGTATTGATAAAACACTAAGGTGACATCACAAAGTTAGCGTCCCACCACGATGGCGCTCCAACGTGGCTGTTTTAGTAGCGTTAGGGCAAGCCGCCTCTAGCGCTACCGCGTAATATTTTCTTGTCGGCGCACGCTTTACTTATTTTCTACGTGGCTTCTTCCTCTTCTGACGACTTCAGCACGGCATCCTCATGAACTCCCGGCTCTGCTTTTGCATCATCCTGGCGAAGGGTTCCAATCGGAACGCTCCCGTCTACCACTGCTAGGCGGCCTTCGCTACAGTGACATGATTAGCCATGACCGCTGAATACATAACAGATTCCACGACACACTGCGTCTCTTCCTACGCAACACCGGTATTACGGCACACATCTAATATACAATAAATGTAAGATCAGCGCAAAAGACAAGGACTGAAGAACGCACACAAATTTCTCGTGCGTGTTCCTTCACCAGTGCTTGTGTGTTGTGTTGTTCTTACATTTATGATATCCTGCCAAGACGCCGAAGTTTCCGTTCTTCATATCTAATACAAATATACACAATTTAACGTCTTATTATGGCCTTATCTGTATCGTATTAACAGAGTAAGAGCGCAGAATCTCGAGGTGTTTGTATATCTTCAAGTGAGTTGTTTCCGGGAGGGGGGGGGGGGGGGAGTTGCCAGCTTATGATTCGGAATATCTCAAGTATGATTGGCACCACGCCGGGAGCCAGTTTATATTTTGATTCACATTCGCTAACACAGTCGCTCAATACGAAATGTTCCTCGCAAAACAACAGCAGCAGGCACACTTACCATTAATGACGACACTTTCGCGGGAAGTGTCCATCATCGAAGCCTTCAATCAGTTCCATCATCAAATGGGCGTTGCTGAAACGACACGGCGGCAGCCCCTTGCAGACCGCTAGACTCGCAAAACTGGCACTCATCAGTAAGTACCAGGCAACGTCCGCCTGTCCGGAAGCGCCGAACCACACTGAACGGAATTTCGAAATAATGCGGGTCGGTGCAAAAGGAATAAAACAACGAAAAAAAAAATGAGATAACTTTGCGATAAGCTCAGTGCAGTACGCGTAGTTCGATGCGTGGTACGTCTGTGAACTAGGCTGCATTCACGACATGATGGGGACGTGCTCTTGGATACAACTGTGTTCAGCGCAAAAGCCTGTTTATTCCAACCTGCGGCGCAGCCGGGGTGCTTCGGTGGTCACGGCCAGTCTTGACCGCCCGTTACCGGTTCGGACCGGCGACTCGGTTCGCGCCGACATTGCGCGCAGCGCGCCGTCGTGACTTCGCAGAAATTTGTCTCGCTTGAAGTGCCTGCCTGCGTAGGCGCTTAAGGAGAGAGCATTCGCTTGTCTCCAGAAAGGTTGTGATGAAACGTTGGCGCTACTTTCCTTGCTCAGAAAACGGCGGTGACGATCTGAATGTGAAGGCTCGTTGCTTATATTCGCAATACCTTGGTGCAAGTGCGTTGTGCTGTACTGAGAGATTGAAGCGCGACATAGTTTTTTCTTTCTTTTTTTAATATAAGGACAGCATTGAGCAATTTCTCGTAATGAAAACCTTATGTTGCTGCTAATCTCGATGAGAAAAGCAAAGTTGGCTGTGATGTAAGTGTTTTAGAAAAATATTTCGCCGGTATGACACAAGCTTTACACGGTGTAAAAAAAAGTAAGCCGATTACTTAGGCGTAAATTTTCGCTTTACAATGCGCGAATACTGCAAACAGTAGGTCCACTGTTAAAGGAAACATTGGGAACAGTGTTAAAGGGAACAGTGTCAGATAAGCCGTAAAGTAATTTTATAGTTTACTTTGGCGTACATAAAATTACAAGTATTAGAGCAATATTTCCTTGAGTTTTTGGTTTTCGTTATTTGTCCCCTCCTTACCTAGTCGCGCTTCAATCGTACGGCAGGCGTCGATGTCTGTGGCAATAGGTTTTCGACCACTTTTTCGTTCCAAGTTTCGCGACCGATATAATTTGACCATGTAAATGCTACGTGACCTGCGCCCCCATGCGCACCATGAGTGCAGTGCTCCAGTAACGTTCCGCGTGCAAAGAACCATAGCACTTGGCCGGGTGTACTGCCGTGGGGCGCGACACTCGTGGTGTCCACTTAGTGGACTGTCCACTTCGGCCTCCACTGATTGGCTGCAGCTCGGCGAGCAGCGCGCCGCCTGTTTGCGGTCTTTCTTCCGCAACGTCATTCTCACGTCACGCAGCTTTCACAACTCTCGACACAAATGAGAAAGACGGAATGCGTTTCGCCGCAACGAACGCTGCCCCCAGAGATCCGCTTTCGGACGCACATCTCGGAAGGCCGTGCATGAACTCTAATCACGTTAGCCCTTGAATTAGGTTTAACGCGGCCGCCCGCCTGACGCACCTGGAAGGTCGGTACGCATTCCCTGCATCGTTCTTCAAACATCTCAACACGTTCACACGCAAGTTCAGACTTGTCAAGTTTGTTTAAGAGTTCCGCTACTGTACATTTCGTCCACTTTCTTTCTCTTTACGCTGGGAATGTGCTGGCGGGTTCGGTGCGTCGGTGTGGTCAAGAAACGGCGAGCCGTTTCTTGACCACAATCCGTTCTGCCTAAGTGGACATGTCGACAAGGTAGACACATCGAGAATAGCTCCCCTGATATGATAGCGACGATGGTGGTGGCTGTGCGACGATCCACGTTTTGGTAGCGGTCACAGCGGCACCACAAGCGATAACCGCTGCGTCTGCTTATCGCTGTCATGAACCGTCGGGAGGGAAGCACGTTGTTTCCACGCGGAACGTCAGACAGCACTACAATCACGGCACGCATAAGAGAGCAAGCGGGTAGGTCACGTGGTGTTTCTTTTAGTTCACGGACATCCGTAGTAAGCAGAAAAACACTAACAGTTAAGAGACAAAGTTTGAACTGGTCTAATAGAATGTTTTGCAAACCGATATACATCTTTCTGCGTAAAATTTTGTAATAGCATCGTTGCTTCAAAAATTGGTGAATCGAACATGGCTAATTACACAATTAACCCGAAAAGAAAAACAGTAGGGCTTACTGCATGTAATACCAAGCAACGTGCATTTGGTGCATGGAATGCGTCGGCATATTTTAAAACTCGGGCTAAAGAGAGCCGGGGCACCCTGTATAAAAAAACTCCTTTATGTTCGAGACAGGAAAAGAAACACGTGGCATTGTCGCATCACTACGTTGATTTAGCCCCAATAAAAGGAATAATTAAGTGAACAAGGCAGAGAAGCACAGGCGAAACTAACAACCGTTCATTGAGAAAAAAAAATGAATCACTCCAGGGTTTAGTTGGTATACATTGTTACCACGCATGCGCGGTAGCACTGAATTTGAGTGCACGCATTTTGGCAATGCCCAGCTGGTAGTAGCGCCCGTCCTTATCTTCCATGTCCTTTCGCGATCGTTAAAACTGCGCTAAAGAAACGACAAAATAGAAAAACAGCATAACGATAATTGTTGAGGTTTTACGTCACAAAACCACGTTATGAAGGATGCCGTAGTGGAGGGCTCCTGAAATTTCGACCGCCTGGGGTTCGTCAAGGTGCACCTAAACCTACGTACACGGGCCTCAAACATTTTCGCCTCCATCGAAAATGCGGTCGCCGACGCCGGGCTTCGATCCCGCGACCTGCGGATCAGCAGTCGAGCGCCATAACCACTAGACCACCGTGGCGGGTGAATTCGCACGCGAGGACATCAAAAGCACAATCCAATAAAGAATGACCCCTAAAGCACCGTTGTGGTTAAAAAGAACAGCAATCAAGTCGTTGAAGTGGATGCGCTTGAAAGACGAGGACGGAGAAGAGACGGGACACACGCAGCGCAACTTACAACTTGTTTATTGGAAATAGGGGAGAGCATCACTTAATATACACTAAAGCAGGTGACACAGGGCCTGCGCATTACACGTTACTGAGCACTCAAAAATTCCATCTCTTTCTTAGATAATGTCAATGAATCTATGCTGACACACGATTCTGCGCGTTCTAAAATTGATTTGGCTTCAACTACGAGCCTCGCCGATTGATTACGATTGGGGGATACGACTGTGCATTGCTCAAATTTCGGGGTGCAGGAACACCTTTGGCAGTGAGTTGCGAGATGTCCGTTGTTAACGTTCCTGACATTATTGCTGTGTTCTCTTGGACGTACGTCAAGGCAGTGCCTAGTTTTCCCTATATATACCTTTCCACATGAAAGTGTAATGTTGTACACAACACCCTTCTGGCACAGCAATCAGTCTGACTAATGTATACACGATATGACTCAACTTAGTCTTTAGTAATCGCATATATGCATTTGGACTTTCTCACCTCACGACTCAATGCAATCGTCCTTCACACTGTGCTGCGGTTCTATTTCATTTTCATGGCCCCCCATTCCAGAAATAGGCGACATATATTCACGTTTAGGCCTAGAAACCCTCGCCTTCTAAACCCTATGCAACACCATCTATGCTCCGAGTCCGTAGCGTCTAGATTTCTCGGCAGGGTCAAGGAGTCGCGGATAAGTAAAGAGCACTTTCTTGTCTTCTCTTTTTTTTTTTTTTGTAGGCTTTATTCTTTACCGCTTCTTTTCTTATCTCCTTACACGACAATAGCGTTATCCTTTGTAGTGGAAGAGCCGTAAGTGGATCGACAAAAGACATCCCGCGCTCCTCTCCTGCCGAGTCGAGGTGTGGGACTCGGGGAACTCCCAGACGCCTTGTTTGCACTGCTCTCGGGTGTATCTCGCGCACGAGAAGGACTTCGGACGGGAGGGCGACGCCCTTTGGGAGTACACGAGTCTTCCACTACGGGGCACAACAGCTGCGGTAAAGATGGATCGCTCTAGTGCTGTCTTCTCCGTCTTTTGTATGTTTAGGTGTCTTTGCGAAGCGTGTCGTACTAGACCAAACTAAGTACAAAACGATAACAAAGTAAAAAGAAGGAAGGATAGAAACCCCTTGGACACGCTATAGCGGACTCAGGCTCTTTAGGTGGTCTGAAGGATCAGATTACGGCCACCTGAGATCAGCAAATAGCAAGAGAAGCCAGAGAACTCATGCGAGTCACTAAACTTCTCGAGGCACTTGCAGAGATAGATAGATAGATAGATAGATAGATAGATAGATAGATAGATAGATAGATAGATAGATAGATAGATAGATAGATAGATAGATAGATAGATAGATAGATAGATAGATAGATAGATAGATAGATAGATAGATAGATCTTGTTATGTGTTCAACACTGTTGAATTCTGTGATCTTGTATATTATGTTACGCGCAAATATTAGTGTTTTCTGTGTTTTACAGTGCATTTAAATCCGTAAAGAACACCTGATTTTGTAGGTGTTCAGGGGAACTCATTTTACATATCTGAACTCCTGTTCAAATAATTATGTATCGTGTGCTCTTGGGTTGTACTGTGTTTGCACGTCTTGTGTTCTGCTGTATGGCATATCTTGTGCCCTTTTTTTAATTTTTTTTAAATATTGTATACTTCATTCGCTGAGCGAGGATTAACCGTTATCACCATAAGAGCACCAAACCTCTCCTAGTCATCATTTGAACAACACAAAATTAAGTGATAATGTCCATAGGCGTGCGCAGGGTTCCCCTTCAGGGGGGGCAGGGAGGGGGCGAAGGTTCATCGCAGCGCCCCCCTCCCTATTAAGTCAATGTATGGGGCAGAATTTGCGCCCCCCCCTCTCTTAGGTGACTAGGGGGGGGCGGCCGCCCCCTCTGCCCCCCTCGTGCGCACGCCTATGATAATGTCTACACGCGTTTCTGATTGCTAGACGTCTACACCTAATCAACATTGGTCTACAGCTTCTACACGCCGTTGTGATGAGAGGTCATGCACCCGTGGCCGCAATATGTGGACAGGATGACTATCCAAAGTTGTCGTGCCTGCCTTGCACGTCTACTCTCATGTCGCAATAGGCAATATTAGACGAGGGTATGCAAAGCTTTGCGTTGGCGTTCATCGGCGCATTCGTCATACGCTATCCTATTGGGCACCCACGAACGATATTTTTGCCTACCCTATTCTAAAACTGCCTAATACCTCCTTTCTTTTGTTTTTAACATCGGTAGGCGACTTCGCTATGTTCATCCGAAACCTAACTCACGCTTTTGTTGATTACGAAGGCATCTTGACCCTGTCGATTGTGTCAGGCACCAGCGACCGCGTGTCACCCTACACACAATGACAACCGAGACAGAACTGGGATGCGGAATTTAGTTTCTTGACATCCGCTGACACTTCCGACGACTATACCCTTGTGCCTCTGTAGATTTTGCTGGTGATGGGTTTGCTACAGCTTGCACTGCGGAAGTTTTTGTAACCTCCTGTATATGTGCCACCTAACGCTTGCTTGAGTGACAGCCTGGCGTCGTGATATGTCCCCCTTCCACAATTCGGTTGAATGGCTCTTCGCAACTGTTGTATTCTTGTTTTCTAGTCTACCACAAGGAGACCGTCCGATAATTGTTTAATGATCTCGGTAGGACGACGCAGCGACGCTTGGAAAGAAAAAAAGATAGGTATAACCTTAAGGGGCAAGAACAGAACAGACTGGGTCAGGCAACAAACGCGTGTTCAAGGACACATTAGCCGAAATCAAGGAAGAAATGGGCATGCGCAGAGCATGCATGTAGCGCTTAGACGAGATAACCGCTGGTCATTGAGAGTAACAGATTGGATTCCAAGCGAAGGTAAGTGCGCGAGGGGAAGGGCCGAAAGTTAGGCGGGCAGATGAGATTAAGAAGTTTGCGGATATAACGTGGCCTCTGCAAGCGCAGAACCGGGTTGATTGGCGAAACATGGGAGAGACCATTTGTAATGCAATATTCAGGTTGATAATGATGATGATGATGATGATGATCTTGCGACGCAGCAAGCTGACGTCGAACTGCCTCCAGTGGACGAGCGGCCGTTCCTTCGACTGGTCTCACCCAGTCTTCTTATCAGCACGCGACTCGACGACCCGGCAACGGCCAGCATCCTGCGAGACGCCAGGATGCTTCCCCGCCGATCCCTGGTGCCTGACCCACCGGTCTACAAACCAGCGAGGGAAGAGAGCGACGCGAATCCGGTGACGTCACTCCCGCCGCCACCTGAGCCCGGTGCTGAACCGCCAGAGTCCGCGGCCACGTGGCAGTCACATCCGTTTGACTTCCTCGGTGGTGAGAAACATTGTCAGGAACGGATCCTCGCTTCTTTATCTATGATTCGCATTTATCTGTTGTCCGTTAAACTTAGAAAAAAAAAGTCACAGTTTCATCACAAGTGCGAAGCAATGAATGCGATCGCAAGAAATTAGGAATGTCACACGAAGAACGACAACAAGCAAGTGTTGCAGAACTATCGATGGTACTATCAATACTATCGATAGTTGAGTCACTATCGAACTATAGATGGTAGAAGAAACTATCGATAGCGCTATAGATAGTAAGTTTCATAGTATACTATCGATTGTATAGAATCAACCGCGTGAACTCACTTCAGCATAAACCTAATCCCCCCGAGTGTTTGGTACTATATCCCCTTTCCGACCCAGCGACCAGTATACTGGACATAACGAAAAAGGCGGTGCAGAAAAGCAAGCAGAGCTACAATCTGAACCGAAACCACTTTGGCAGCTACTGCAAGAGTCCAGCAACATGTTTTTAAATGTACTTCCTCCTTCAGCCTCATTTTCTGATGGGGGCGCCTCAGAGTAGTGGCGTCATCCACGCGGAAACGCGCGCGCACGATGCGGTCAGGTATACAAAATTATTTCAGGAGCTCTCTTCGCGCAATTCAAATAATTTAAATCGTGCGTACTATCCTGTGTCTGCTTGATACATTGTTGCAAAAAAGGTAGCGTTTGTAATCAGAAGTTTGCTGGCAATGTGAGAATGTATTTATGTCCAATATACTGGACACCAGGATGCAATTGAGCGCACATCATGCTAAACATGCAGCGGACAAAAGAAAAGAAGAGGCAGTGTCACATGACAGTCTTGAAGCCCAGTCATAGAAAATGAAACTGGGGCATGCTGGGGAATCTAACAAGAGGATAGAACACTAGGAGGGAGCGTCGTCTGATGAGGTTGACCTCTGGACACTAGGCGCACTCCCTCCTAGGTTTTTTTCCCCTTTGTAGTGCTGAACGCTATGTGTTACAGCTAACCATGAGAAACTTTTTCTTGGGTCAAAACGAACCGTTTTTGTGTTTTAGACGATTGAACTTCTCACAGGGCCAAAAGCAACACTTTTTCAAGGAAGATAGCAGAATGTGTGTACGCATATGCGCAACAAATTAATCCTAGTGTCCAGTATGCTGGACATGGTTCTCCTGAGAAAACCATTGTACTTACAGTCTCCTTTATTTGTTTGCATGCTTTTCAATGACCTCTTAGCTAGAAAAGAACATTAAAAAATTTTGTTCTACCCTAGAAAAAATTCGGGTCGGAAAGGGATATGAAGGAGCAGGAGAAGCAGGCTGAAGGGCAAGAAAGTTGACATGCTTGCGTTCCTTCAGCAGAGTTATTGGTTGACACGTGATAATTAAGCAGAACTGTTCAGCTTTAGCAAAAAAGGAAGCCATTACATGTGGCGAGACTTCGCGGCTTCAAGCTTATATGTCCTCAGTCTTTCCTGTACAGAAAAGCATCTAGGCCCGCACATATACTCTGGCAGGGTTCCCTGTGCATTCATAGATAGTTTTCTCTCTCACTCTTCCTCCTATTTTCGTTCATTACAGACACCGAGTGATGCTTTTTCCCTGGCGACGTGGTCATCGACGCCTTTCCAGCCCAGTCCAAGCATGGACTCCCAACTCGTGCGCAGTGAAGCCACGTCTCAGTGGTCCGGCGACACCTAGTGGACTGGGGACGTCAAGCCCTGAAAGCCAAGCCGGCAAAGCGCCGAACTACGTCGCAATTTCTGAGAATGCTAGAGCAAATGGTCCACGTGCGATAAAGGCTGCGTTCCAGTACTGGACAACATCGTAGACAATCCACGCCGACAGCTTAGAAAGACAGAACAAAGCCCCAGTGCTCGGAGAAATGGAATGAGTCTGCAATGACGTCCGTGCGACGTGACGCCGCCTCGCTTCTACGAACGAAAGCTAGAAAAAAGACAAACATAATTATTATTTATTTATCTTATTTCGTGTTCAAATATACGAAAAAATTGAACTTAGCTTGCATCGAGCCCGTGCAAGACATCTGATTGTGTCCAGGCGGTTATACTGGCCAGATCTGAGCATTTCGCTGAGCCGCCATCTTTTTTGGACAGCAAAGTTGCCGGCATCGTATTTCCTCTTATGCTGTCTTCGTGAAACTATGTTGCCGGATACGTGAGCGTTGTATGCGGACTTGGCCGCTTCCGCTTAGCTGTCATGGCCGCTGTCCGCTTAGCTGTCAATGTAGCAGTCTACGGTTAGTATTGAAACACACCCAAAGGGCTTTAAACGTCTAAAAACTGTGGCGTTGCCACATCTGCTATACACCAATTATGCCTAGAACCTGACTATCGTGCCCTTTTATGTCCTGAGGAACATAACTCCAGCTTTGTGTGATGGGACAAATATTGTTAGCGCTTTCGGGTCACGAACAATTTTGATTGGGCTTTTAAAGACTGACATGATAAACTTAAATCTAAAATATGTCTCGTTAATCACCTTGGTTTTAAGGAAAAGCTTTAGAGAGGTTTTACAAATCTTCAGTCAGTGTTCGCGTCGGATGATTCGAGTGTTGTAACATTTACAACTAAGACTTCTAATGCAATTGATGATATCAGCATTAGCCTAAATGGTCTTTTGAACCTGGTACTGAATTTATAGACTGAAAAACCTGCTTGACCTGATAAAATTGCGAATTCCTTTCTGGTATGACTCTCGCTATGGACATCGAAGTTTTTGTTCAATTATATTTCAAAAGGTTCTTCATGCGGCGTCGTTCCTACTTCCGGGGAAACTACTAAAGTACTGCCTTTATGGTATAAATTTGGTGAGAAACAGCTTTTATCAAACTACAGGCCTATTTCTTTAACGCCAACCTCGTGTAAAATACCAGGACACATCACCTTTGAGCATATTATAATGTTCCTTGGAAAAAGTAAACTCTCGACCACGTTTCAGCACCACTTTAGGTAAGATTTTAGTGCTGTAACTCAACTTACGGAATTCACCTATGACCTTTCTCCTCATATCGAGCTCCATGGTACAATACTCGATTTGCACGTAATGGTCCCGAGTTCTAAGCCCATTCGATCTTAGGTATTTCTTTATTTATATATTTTTTTCATGTCTATCGTTTACGCCACCGACGGCGACGGCGACGCCACTCAACGCATGAATGGGCGCTGAAGTGCGGCGCTCTTAAAGACAAGTTCACTTGTGCACTAATAACGAGTTTTTCAGTACAATATAGATTACATCTGTGGTAGAGCGTTAAAAAAAACTGCCTTACATCCACAGAGAACCTTGTCTCAGGTTTCTCGGCACCATAAAATGTGGAAGAAAGGAAGCCTCGTCGCCGAAAAGATGGAAAAGGGGCGACTTTATTTCCCAGAGCACAGTTACAACGCCTCCATTGCTGGCCGTTTCAAATCAGTCAAGTACCGAGACACCAGCTGCTCGCTCCACACGCTAGTCCCATCATCGTCGTTTTCTCCTAATATTTAATAAGCACTCGGAAGTAGAAAAAAATTACACCATCTCCCGCTAAAGGGAACCATGTGTAGATGTGAAGCAGCGGGCGCTAACGCTTACACTGGCGGTGGCGTTGACGCTGGCGCTATCGCAGCGTTGCGCAGGAGAGAAAACTGAGGAGGCGCAAAGCACGCAGTGATGGAGCGGTGTTTCCTACTGGAACATGCCAATCTCTGCTAATGGGCAATGAGAGACAGAAGACTCCGACTGGACACAGGGACCCGCAGTCGGCTTTTAGTTAACGCGCACGCTGCGAATTTTTATTGTTCAACAACGCACAGGAGAAATCTCCCACCGGCACCGCCTTGGAGGTCAAGATCCATTGCCATATATACGGGATGGACAATGAACGGTTGTGCAGCGCGAGCAGTCGGTTTTTTCAACCAAGAAACTCGCTAGCAGACGCTGCCTGCGTCGGCGTCACGAGGCGGGAGAGGGGGGTAGCGTAGGAGAGGAGAGAGAGGGGGCGACGCGCATGCGCAGTGGGGGGTGTGGACGCTGTGGGCAGGGATGCCTAGAGGAGAGAGGGGGGGGAGCGTATTAGAGGAGAGAGAGGGGGGGACGCGCATGCGCAGTGGGAGCGCGGGGAGGGATGCCTAGAGGAGAGAGGGGGGGGAGCGTAGGAGGGGGAGAGAGGAGGGGAGGCGCATGCGCAGTGAGGGTGTGGTTGCCGCGGGGAGGGATGCCTAGAGGAGAGAGAGGGGGGAGAGGAGGTTTTTTATTTTTTTTGTGAAAGGTTTGCGCATGCGCAGTAAGGGTGGTCACGCCGGCACACCACCACCACCACCACCACCACCACCACCACCACCACCGGATTAAGCTTCGCCATAAGATGCTTCACATCTAAAAAGCGCAGCAGCAGCCAGTCGACTTGCCCCAACGTGTCTCGCTTTCGCACAGCCGGCTGAAAAAGACCACCGCCGCTGCCGGCGAGTCCACTCATGTCGTTTCTGCTGCTGCCACTCCCGAAACAACGGTTGCAAAGGTGCAAACTGTTTTTTAAATGCGAAGCATTTCTTAGCGAACTTCGGCGACTTTGAGCGTATCTATCTATCTATCTATCTATCTAGCCGCCTACGACTTTGTGCGCTCCTGGCCGTATCGTTAATGGGATTTATACCAAATTTGGTTTGGCATATCATGACTGTATGACGAACATAAATGACTGGTCATATCATGAAAATCATAATTAACTTGTCATGAAAAGTATGATTTACATGCCACGCTCATGGCGCGCTCGCGGCCGTTTCGTTAGCTTGATATACACCAAATTTGGGATTGAGCGACGTGACTGTATGACGAACATAAATGACAGGTGGTAATATGCAAATAATGACTTGCATGTCATGTACAGCATGATTTACATGCCACGCTCATGGCGCGCTGACGGCCGTTTCGCTAGCTTGATATACACCAAATTTGGTATTGCGTGACGTGACTGTATGACGAACATAAATGCTAAGTGGTAATATGGAAATCATGACATGTCATGTGCAATATGACTTGCATGCCACGCTCATGACACTCTCGTGGCCGTTTCGCTAGCTTGATATACACCAAGTCTGGTATTGAGGTACGTGACTGTATGACTAGCATAAATGACAGGTGGTAATATGAAAATCATGACCTGCATGTCATATACAACATGATTTACATGCCACGCTCATGGCGCGCTGACGGCCGTTTCGCTAGCTTGATATACACCAAATTTGGTATTGACTGACATGACTTTATGACGAACATAATTGCCAAGTGGTAATACGGAAATCGTGACATGTCATGTGCAACATGACTTGCATGGCACGCTCATGACACTCTCGTGGCCGTTTTGCTAGCTTGATATGTAACAAACTTCGTATTTAGGGACGTGACTGTATGACGGGCATAAATGACGTTTTAATATGGAAACCATGACATGTCATGCGCAACATGACTTGCATGCCACACTCATGGTACTCCCGTGGCCGTTTCGCTAGCTTGATATACACCAAATATGGTATTCAGCGACGTGATTTTATGACAAGGATAAATGACAAGTGGTTATATGCAAATCATGACATGTCATGTGCAACATGACTTGCATGCCACGCTCATGACACTCTTGTGGCCGTTTCGCCAGCTTGATATACACCAAATTTTAAGGTGAAAGCCTTTAATGTCTCATGCTCACATCCGCCCGTCTGTACATCGGTCCCTCCAGCCGTGCCCTGGCACAGTGCCAGGTGGGCGCCGGGGCGCGCAAACGGACGCCGGTCGCGTTGGACTCTACAGCGCTCGCGCTTTGCTTGCGTAACATCGCATTGCCCAGCGTCTCTAATCATGCGCGGAGGGAGACGCGCGCATCACGTTTCATTCTGACCGACCTCGTCTCAGTGGGCACAGGCGTTCGAGGAACACACTTTGGAATTGACAAATTGTCCGTCAATTTAAACGCTGGAACGCGGATGGCGTCTGCACGATGCGCACAGTGCGAGAATACAAACGCATGAGAAATGGAGGCAGATTGGTCTCGCGTTTCGCTGTGATATGAGGTAAAAAAATTAGGCGAACATAAGTGGCAGGTGGTAACAAGTAAATCTTGGCATGCATGGCGTCTACAATGCCACTTACATGCCACGCTCGTGGTGCGCTTGCGTCCGATTCGCTAGCTTAATATACACCAAAATTGGTATTGCGGGATGTGACGATATAGCGAACATAAGTGGCAGGTGGTAACATGAAAATCATGGCATGCATGTCATCTACAATGCCATTTACATGCCACGCTCATGGTGCGCTTGCGTCCAGTTCGCTAGATTGATATACACCAAAATTTGTATTTCGTGACGTGACTGTTTGACGAACACAAATGACAGGTCCTATCATGTAAATAATGACCTGCATATTATGTACAGCATGATTTGCTCCTTGCTGGCTGCTTCGCATCACATCGATTCCCACGGTGCGTGGGATCTGCCGGTTTTTTTTACAGTGCTATGCATGCATAACTAGATTTCGGTACGAAATTAAAAAAAAATGGAATGAATTGTCAAAGTGGCGAAGGCTACGGTGGCTGTGGCATGTCCGAGGGGCAGAACAGATGTGAACGTTTTCGACGCACGCGGACGTGGTGTTCCGGCCGCTCTGGCGTTTTCGTTTTCGCTTCGCTTCTCAAGTGTGAATGCGCCATAACGGTCGTCACCCCGCGCGTTGCGATGCGCGCGCGCCTCTAAAGGGCGGCATCGCTTGTGAACGCGCGCTTATCTCATGATGGAAGTGGTTTGTACGTCTTGTGCTTTCACCGCAAGTTGCGTTGAAGTTAGAGACGGTCTGAAGGTCAGTCTCTTCGCTCGCTGCAGCGGCCGTGTTTGCGAAAGGAGCGCGCTGTTCACACACAAAGTAATAATGAGAACAGTGTATATGAGGACAGCGTCCTCTGTGTACACTTGTGCGTTCGTATGGTGCGTCCTTCTTTGTGCTTCAGCACCGCGCTTTAAGAGTCTAGCTGTGACAGTTGTTAGTTCGCGCTCGTTTTTGTGCGTCCTTTCTGCTTGAGGAGCGCGCAGCAAGTATTGAGCTGCTTGCCGTTCTTCGCGAGACCATACAATTTATTGCTATAGCATTTATTCCTTCGCCCTTGTGGCGGGACAATGCACAATAAACGCTCAACTGCATCTGTGTAGACACATTTCACTTTCCTGTTATACCGAGTTGTACAGAGTTGTAAAGTTGTAAAGAGTGCCTGTACGTCATCACCGGACTTGTGTGTTAGCTTGTCTCATGTTCCATGGCATGCTCAAGCAGTTTCTGTAAGCGGAATGTGATGTCGTCAAGTTGCGCGCGACTAGCTATCACTAACCATGCCACACATTTTCTATATTCCTGCCAAACAGTGCATTCCCAGTATTAGTAGTGGTATAAAGAGCGTTCGAATTGAACTTATGCAATTTCATTAGAAACCTTATAGAGACACTAAATTGGGTGATTTTTTATTGACACCTATATTGGTACAGCTGTTTACAGAACAGGGACCAGATTGCAGGCATGAGTAGTGCAGATACATTGCGAGCGTGCGTACACATGAGCTGCAGAACCCGCAAAAGGTGAAACCTTTATTTACGTATGGTAAAACAGCAAAATTACTTTACGTGCTACCAGCGTTGCGCGCGTCCCCGGTTCAGGCTCGCGAAGGAAGATTGATGAATACTGACGGGACATTGGTGCAGACAGTATAGATTACGCGATTCCTCTAAACTTTCTCGATTGGCTTTGAGACGACTACCGTTAAAAGCTACAAAGTATGAACAAAGAAAATATTAAGGCGAAAGCCTTTAGTGTCTCATGCTCACGTCCGTCCAGTGTCCGTCCAGCGTCCAGTGTCCGTCCGGCGTCCGTCCGTCCGTCTGTCCGTCCGTCCCTCCGTCTTTCCGTCCGTCCGTCCGTCCGTCCGTCCGTCCGTCCGTCTGTCCGTCCGTCCATCCATCCGTCCGTCCGTCCGTCCGTCTGTCCGTCCATCCATCCGTCCGTCCGTCCGTCTGTCTGTCCGTCCGTCAGTCTGTCCGTCTGTCCATTATTCTGTGCGTCCGTCCGTCCATCCGTCTGTCCGTCCGTCCGTCCGTCTGTCGGTCCGTCCGTCCGTCCGTCTGTCCGTCCGTCTGTCCGTCCATCTGTGCGTCCGTCCGTCTGTCTGTCCGTCCATCCGTCCGTCCGTCTGTGCGTCCGTCCGTCCGTCCGTCTGTGCGTCCGTCCATCTGTCCGTCCGTCTGGGCGTCCGTCTGTCCGTCCGTCCGTCTGTCTGTCCGTCCGTCCATCCGTCTGTCCGTTTGTACGTCCGTCCGTCTGCCCGTCCGTCCGTCCGTCTGTCCGAGCTCTGGCACGGAGCCAGGTGGCCGCCGGGATGCGCAAACGGACGCCGGTCGCGTCGGACTCTACAGCGCGCGCGCTTTGCTTGCGTAGCGTCGCTGTGCCCAGCGTTTGCAATCATTCTGACCGACGCCGTCTCAATGGACACAGGCGTTCACGGAATACACTTTCGAATTTACAAAGTGTTTGTCAATTTAAGTGCTGGAACGCGGATGGCGTTTGCACTATGCGCAAAGCGCGAGAAAATACTAACGCATGCGAACGGAGGAAGATTAGTCTCGCGTCTCGCTGCGATTCGCGGTAAAAAATTAAAAAAGAAAACACGCACACATTCGGTTTGTGTGTTATCCCACTGAGAGTGTAAAAGATAGACATGGCATAGTCAGTGGAATGGCCATACCCTTTCGCCGAACACACTTTGGAATGTACAAAGAGTCCTTCAATTTTAAATGCGAATGCATTTCTTAGTCGGGCTATGTCAGGCGTCGGTGTCCGCATCTCTCCGCTCTCACTCCCTCTCCCATAGCAACAGCTGCGGGCGCGCGCGCTTATCCTCGCCCCTAGCAACCGGAACAGGTGGTGCGGGCGGAGTAGCGGAGAGCGAGGGGAGAGGAGGAGCGCGCTCTGGTGTGTGAGGGCGCTCGCATCGCTGGAGCTCGGCGGAGCTCCCGCGTGTGTGGAGAGAGTGTAGGAGAGGGTAGGTGCAGTGCTTCGCCGCTCCTTCTCTCGCCGTTCGCTCTCTCTCCTCCCTGCGCCCCACTCTCCCGTCCGCTCGCTCGCACGTATATATATATATATATATATATATATATATATATATATATATATATATATATATATATATATATATATATATATATATATATATATATATAGAAATAATTAAAATAATAAAAAAAGAAAAAAAAGAAAAAAAAACAGGCGCTGCGCCGTACTCCCGACCGGGCTGCAGAAATTAGGCGCCTTTTCCTTCTTCGAACCACAACCACCATATATAAATGGAGTGAAGCGCGCGCGAAATGCATTCGCATTTCCTCACGATTCCCCTTTTTTTCATATTTTCCCACAAGGCGTGGGATCCTTTCAATTTTTTTTTCTGCGCGTACAGAACATTATCAATCACAATGTTAGTGTACGTTAAAAGTCCAAAATCCGAAAGGGGGTAGTTCTGTTCATTTCAAGAATGTAAAGTATTGGCAGTTACTAGATTTTCCTGATTATGGCTCGACATCTTAGGAAATTTTATTGGAGATCAAATCACCCACACTAGTCTCGATGTGCTACTTTCGTCGGGAACAACCTTTTATTTCATAATTAACTTAGCATTTACACTAAGTCATCGAAGCCACAGGATCTCCAAGTGGGCACCACCAGAAAAGATCATGTTTCTGAGATTTTTGGAGGGCCAAAAGCTGGCTTATCTTTTGCTGACAACACATTGCGAGAGCGTCCACTCCAGAATTTTGTAACCTCCGTCAACTACGCACGCCCGTCAGTCACTGTCTGTGGAGCCGAGCATAGAAAAGCACGCCTAGCTCAAGCAATCCTGAAAAGCCTCCGTGCTTAATCAGGCTTTTTTTTGGAAATTCTTGCTGCCTATCCCAATTGCAATGCTCATAACCTGCACAATAAAAACTTCAGCAAAAAAAGAAATTAGGCTTACATTTTTACTTTTAACCACAAAGCTCTGTCACGCTTAAGCTGGTGCCTGGTTCTGTCTCCAGGGATGTGCGAAATGAATCAGAGAGGCCGATGTCATCAGGCCACTGCAGCGGTTGTACAGGGCGCTGCTCGCCGAAGCCGATACTCGGGCGGGATACACCGCAGCCCAGGGTCAGCGGTCTTTCCGTGGGTGGCTCGCCGAGGCCGATGCTCGGGCGGGAGACTGCGGCGATACCCAGCCAGAACTTCCGCTGCTCTCGGCACCTCCAACCATTCGTCCCCGCTCCTCCGTTCTTCCCTCCGCGCACCTCTCCTCCAAGATGGCGTCTCCGCGCTTTGCGCTTCTCTTTCCTCGTCGCTGATTTTCTTTGCTCGCTCATGTAGTACACATAAATAAACGTACGTCGTGCTATTTAAATGTGACGTGTATTTAAGGAATGCCATTACATGCACATCGAGAATAAATCTTGTCCGCCGCGGTGGTAAAGCGGTTAGGGTGCTCGGCTGCTGACCCGAATGTCGGGGGTTCGATCCCGGCCGCGGCGGTCGCATTTCGATGAAGGCGAAATGGTAGAGGCCCGTGTACTGTGCGATGTCAGTGCACGTTAAAGAACACCAGATGGCCGAAATTTCTGGAGCCCTCCACTACGGCGTCTCTCATAACCATATCGTGGTTTTGGGACGTTAAACCCTACATATTATAATATTATTATTAGAATAAATCTTGACATCTTCAAACGAGGGATCGCAATATCTCTGACGTCTGTCACTCGGGACCACAAAGAAAAATGCCCCCCTCCTCCCCGAAGGGAATCGTGAGGAAATGCGAATGCATTTTGCGCGCGCTTCACTCCATTTATATGGTGGTTGTGGTTCGAAGAAGGAAAAGGCGCCTAATTTCTGCAGCCCGGTCAGGAGCACGGCGCAGCGCCTGTTTTTTTTCCTTTTTTTCTCTTTTCTTTTTTCTTATATATATATATATATATATATATACGTGCGAGAGCGGACGGGAGAGTGGGGCGCAGGGAGGAGAGAGCGAACGGCGAGAGGAGCGGTGAAGCACTGCACCTACCCTCTCTCCACACACGCGGGAGCTCCGCCGAGCTCCCGCGATGCGAGCGCCCTCACACACCAGAGCGCGCTACTCCTCTCCACTCACTCTCCGCTACTCCGCCCGCACCACCTGCTCCGGTTGCTAGGGGCGAGGATAAGCGCGCGCGCCCGCAGCTGTTGCTATGGGAGAGGGAGTGAGAGCGGAGAGATGCGGACACCGACGGACGCCTGACATAGGCCGCCTAAGAAATGCATTCGCATTTAAAATGCCCCGTAAGGCTTTTGACAAGCACTCACCTCCTGCACCAGAGAATTCCGGTAGTAGCTCTGCCCGTACTCCCAGCGGTTGCAGCGCACCGTGTGGTTACCGAAAACCGCAGTGCCGTTGCCGAAAAGCTCGACGCCAAACATCCGGCAACGACCATTGCTGAACGACGACATATAGGCGCCACCCGTTGAGTTCGGGAGTACCAGAGACTTCCACTGCTCGGACGTCACGTTCGAGGCCAAAGCGTCCGGCCTCGCACACCAGTATTCGATAGTGGGCAGGAAAAAGCTGTAGACGGCCAGATGAAGGCCGTTGGGCACACCTGTTAGAAGGCAGAAGAGGTAGACGTTCCTCTGGAACTTGCCGTAGTCTCCAATAACACTCGTCACGTCCATCTCGACTGTTGGCAACTGTTTGTCTCTCTGACGTCTCCTGATTCACGACTCCAGTTTCAGTACAGAAACTAAATAATGTACACCTTTGACCACTGCCAGTGACAAGCGAACAGTGCGGCGTTCAGTGCCACAACCCTCCAAGTTCACTGACGTGCACTTTCTGGTTCCCTGCGCAATCGGAAAGCTATGGTAATACCTCCGAGCTCCACAAACTGTACTAATACCGTCGAGCTACGCGCCTCCTGCTGCGAACGCACCTTCGGTGCTTCGCTTACAAGGCACAACAGCGATCACCCTGAAGTCTCGAAGAATGCCCATGCACTATGTGGTGTCGGGGGAAGGCGCTCCCCAGTTATAAGCAGGCGCCAAAGTTCGGCGCGATGGGTTAAGCGAGGTGCGTCAAGAGAGCGCGTGATCTTGAGCAATAAATCAAGCACGCTATCTGCAAGGTGTCAGCCCGTCACGGCGTCAGCTAGTGTCGTTCCTTTGACGGCGCATTTTCCTGCATCAATGTTTCCAGCCGTTTCAGAAAAGTAAAGCAAACACCCCACGTACAGCTACGATTAGCGAGTAGTCATTAAGTAGTTCTTTTTTTTTTTTTTTTACTTCGTGAAGCAGTCTAAGGTGAAGTGTTGTGTTATCGTTTCTATTTCGAAGTAAACAAAAGAGGTGTCCCTTCGCTTCACGGAAGCTTTTAGAACTGGACTGGACGTCTTGCCTTGCTGTCGTGACGTCTACGAAACGCGAGTGCTTCTCTCTGACTGCCTTAGTGTGTGACTGAAATCACAACAACCCCAACGTTCAAACTGCGAAGCCTTCTTAGTGTTTGTCCTACGTATATACACACTGGCACTTCTGTTGTTGTTGTCACCCATGCTTCATTGTACACATGACGCATCTGAGTACAGTCCAACTTCCGACGTTGCCAGGTGTGCAGAAGCTTGTCGACAGTTGGCTCGTTCATGTCCGACAGAAGACCAAGGTGGCCAGAAGTTAAGGCGCGACGATGAGTGACCCCTTGCTGCATTCACGAGATGTGCCCTCGTCTTGCTTTGGGTCCCACCGAATACTCCCCGACTTTCCCCCAAATTACTGGCCCGATATCATGGTCCCTACCGCACTCTTGCTCCGGCTTCTCCCGTAAATTACGAGGTCGAGCCCTTGACAGCATCCGACGACTTACGCCGTCGCGGCCGAGAAATCGTGCATGTGCCCCGCATGAAGCCATATTTTGACCCCACTATATTGGCAACGCCTTAAGTCACCAGGATGGCTCCGCTATTGCCCGGGGGGCAAATGTAGTGAAGAGAGGACGACGACGAAACACACGAGCAGGCAAGCCTCTGTGTCAATAACAGCAGGGGACACGAGCTCACGCTTGCCCGGATTCAAGCTGCCTGGCGCCCGCCGCAGGCTGGTGAGTGAGTGAGTGGTGAACTTTATTGGGTCCAAAAGTGGCAGACTGGACGGGACCGGATGCCCCCGCTAGCTCAGCCAGGTGGCTCCACCCAGGATGGTGCCGGGAGGTTGAGCCTCTCGGCGATGTCCCAGGGCCCTCTGGACGTGAAAGAAACCCACTTGACTTGCAGAATAAATTCAAAATTTTGTGGCGCCATCTATTGACTGGAATCAGAGTAAGAACCTGCGTTTTTCCACCCTCCTGCGCAACCCCCGACTCTCACCAACCCCCCTCGCTACCGGGACCAACCTCCTCGCCGGCGGGATGCGCGATTTCCGCCGCCTTGCTGGTGCCACGCTGGCGCCGCCGGCTTCCGAAATTCGTTAGAAAGTTTCGTGTCTGGCGTTCGCGAAGCGTGTGCTGGCCATCTCCGTTCATCCGTTTCATGGTGCTCGCTCGCTTTGTGCTTGTGCGCCGCGATGTTTTACGACTCGCGCTGTTCGTGTAACGTGTTTTGTTGCTCAAACACTTCCAGAACAAGTCCTCGAAGATGGTGCCTGCCTCCAAAAGAATGACAGGTGAGCGTGCCCTTTGAGTCGTAAATTTCATCGTGTCAATTTCAATTCACGTCCATCCGGATTAGCATTTTTTCTGCAGTGGGGACACACTTAATGTTTTCAAAAATGACTGACTAACATTCGAAGCACCAGTTAACGGGTCCATCAGGTTTTTAGATCTCACCCTCACCTTTTGTTAAAAAGCAGGTATGCTGGTGTTATGAGCCGAGAGGCAAAAAACCCATCCTTCCATATTCATCCGCTCATTCAAAACTGGTCAAGCGGGGTATTATCAAAATGTGTTTCAATAATGCCCTTTTGAAGTCCTGCCCGCACTTCATTCATAAAAGTTTTGATGACCAAGTTGCACGTTTGTCAGACGCGGGTTACCCGCTGCATGTGCTGTCCGCTGTAGCAGGGTAGCATGCTGAGAAAACACAAGCAAAATGAGGATAATACCATTGACCATGTGACGCAAGAAAAAAAGAAAGTTGTTGTCTTGCCCTACCTTCACGATATTAGTCACAATCTAAAGAAAATTGCAAAGCGTGTCGGTGTTGACATTGCGCTATCTGCTCCTTTAAAGTTATCAAGCTTGTGCGCTAGAGTGAACGCGGGCATGCGCAAGCCACGCGGGTGCAACAAGAAGCACCGCGAGCCGTTTGTCTCCTGGGGAGCTATTCTCGCGGTGTCCACTTAGTGGACATGTCCACTTCGGCCTCCACTGATTGGCTGGAGCGCGCCGCCTGTTTCCGGTCTTTCTTCCGCAACGTCATTTTGACGTCACGCAGCTTTCGCAACTCTCGACACAAATGAGAAAGACGGAATGCGTTTCGCCGCAACGAATGCTGCCCCCAGAGATCCGCATTTGGACGCACATCTCGGAGGCCGTGCATGAACTCTAATCACGTTGCCCTTGTATTAGGTTTAACGCGGCCGCCCGCCTGACGCACCTGAAAGGTCGATACGCATTCCCTGCATCGTTCTTCAAACATCTCAACACGTTCATACGGAAGTTCAGACTTGACAAGTTTGTTTAAGAGTCCTGTTACGGTATATTTCGTCCACTTTCTTTCTCTTTACGCTGGGAATGAGTTGGCGGGTTCGGTGCGTCGACCTGTTCAAGAGCGCCATGACGTCATGACTCGCCGTTTTTTTGCGTAACTGAACGCGCTCCGCCGAAGTGGACATGTCCACTAAGTGGACACCGCGAGAATCGCGCCCCTGTGTAGAGGGAGTAGTATATTCTATCCCGCTCACGTGTGGCCAAGAATATGTGGGCCAGACAGGCCGATGCGTGAATGATCGTTTGCGAGAGCATAGGTACAACGTGGAAAAACTCGCCTTGTCAGGCCACCTCGCTGCGCATTGTGCGCGTTGCGGTTGCAAGCCACTGTTCAACCGCGCGCATTCACTAGCCAGAAATTCGGACCAACTAACGCGGGAAATTATTGAAGCGGCAGAGATAAAACATAGAGATGCGGTAAGCTGCCCTTCAATCTGTCTATCAGAAAAAGAAATGCTATTTTTGTCGCGTCAGCCGCTTGTATGATTTCCTGGGTCGATTGTCTTGTGTGCTCCTTTCCCCCACACCTCGCCTCCTCCTTTTCCTTTCGCGCGGTGCCATGTGCATATATATGCGATCACCTGCAATAAACACTGAGTTGTTAGTTAGCGCTGTGTCCCGTCTGCTCTGTCGTCCCTTGTGTATTTTTTGCGCTACTGTTCCGAGTTGTCCATTTGTGTCCGGCTAATCACTCGTCATCGCTTATAACCACGTTTCTGAGGCTCTAGGTAGATGTAAGAAAATTCAACTGCTGAGACGAAGAAACAAGTTCGCTTTTGCACGAGTCGACGGCGCTCTTTATCTCATTGACACTTGTCACTTTTCCGCAGAATGGAAGCGTTGTTGAACTATTCAGGAAGGCCACGGCTGATCGGTGCGCCCAGAGGAAAGCTGAAGAATTGCACAATCGGCGCATTTAAAGTACAGACGGCATGAAGCCTTCGATATCATATGTTCATCTCCTCAGTGTTTTTCATATCACTAGTTATATGAAAATCAGCGTTTTTGGAACTGTGGTGAATAAAGTGCGGCCAATATTAATTGAGTTATTTGTGGAGTTCATTTTGACTTATTTAAATATTTACATTGTTATTCTATGTTTAGGTACTTCAACTGATTTCACTGTTTTTCCAATGCGGTGATTGTTCACGTTTGTTTGTTATCGTATCGATGTGATACAAGCCAAACTTTCTGCAATATCATGCGCACATATCAGAAGGTCTTCTGCACTTTTGTCAGTATAAAAATTGTGTTTTTTGAATATGTGCCCAAGTGTTTGTTCTGTTCTGTTTTTTATACCACTGTTCTGTAAGTTCTTAACATTGCTGGGAACTTTCTCTTTGTTCTGTGATCAGGAACATGTGTATATTAATCTCCTCTTAATCTGTTAATCGCTTTTGTTAATCTCCCGAGCTTGTATCGCTCCACATTTGATGAAAATGTTGATTTTCGGAAACGAGGACAAAAAAATTGAAGGGCACATTGTACATTCTAAAGTGTGTTCGGCGAAAGCGTGTGGCCATTCGACTGACTATGCCATGTCTTTTTAACGTGATAGCGTTAAAGCGCTCGTTCCGCAGAAATTCCGGCGTCTGTGTCAGCGTCGGCGTCGTTGGCTGTGAGCGAAAAATTATCATCTTGTCCGTGACCGAAAAATCGAGAAAGATGCAAATAAAATAAGTAATAAAAATTTCCGGGTCCGAGTGAGGATCGAAACCGGGCCGTCTGCGCGACAAGCAGGTGTTCTACCACACAGCCGCGCCTCTGCTTGGAAATACAGTGAAAATAACTTCATCTGCTTGGAAATGCAGTGAAAATAACTTTCATGCTTCGCAAACGCAAGCGTCCTTTATATAGGCGTCGCAATATAACATGTTGTATCCCAGGAATATTGCGTGGCACAAGCGTACATTGCCATCGGGCGTCAGAATATGTCACTATCATAACGATTTCATAGTTTAAAGCCGGCCACCCATTACAAACGGCACACACCTTACTGCCCGTATTCCCTTAACACCACGTAGTGGCGGGTACATAGCAAGTATGCACTAAGTGGTTGAAGTAGGCACTCGGTACAGGATATCGCTATCGCGTTCAACTCTTAAAGGCGAAGATTAAGGGTCCCGCAATTTTTTCTTTTACACTCTTCAGTGGGATGGCACTCAAACGGAATGTGTGCGTGTTTTCTTTTTAATTTTTTTACCGCGAATCGCAGCGAGACGCGAGACTAATCTGCCTCCATTCGCATGCGTTCGTATTTTCTCGCGCTTTGAGCATCGTGCAGACACCATCCGCGTTCCAGCGCTTAAATTGGCGGACACTTTGTAAGTTCCAAAGTGTGTTCCGCGAACGCCTGTGTCCATTGAGACGGGGTCGGTCAGAATGGAACGCGATGCGCGCGTCTCCCTCCTTGCATGATTGGAAACGCTGGGCACAGCGACGCTACGCAAGCAAAGCGCGAGCGCTGTAGAGTCCGACGCGACCGGCGTCCGTTTGCGCACCCCGGCGGCCACCTGGCACCGTGCCAGGGCCACGGGGGCGCCCGCGGTCCTACAACTTTCGCTATATTTGGCGACAAACTCGGCCATAAAACTAAATGCCTACTTTTTCTACGTCTAGCTTGACCTCTGGCTATTTATCGAGACCAGCCGGCAACCGTTTGCTGAACTGGTTGACTAAAGGAGAGTTAGTACATCAGCTGTGAATGTCGAAACGCACTGTCCCATGGAACCGAGCAGAAAAAAAAGCACGTCTAGCTTAAATAATCCTGAAAATCCTAGGTGATCAATCAGGTTTTATCGGAAATTTCTGCTGCTCCTCCGAATTGCTTTGCTCATAAGCCAGACAATAAAAGCTACTTCAAAAAAATAAATTCAGCTTACATTTTGGCTTTTAACCAAAAGACTCCAAGTTATTGAAGATGCCCGGAATGGTTCTGTTTTAAATATCGGCTACGCATTTTTCACCAAGCAAGCAGTAATAATAATAATAACTCTTGGGGTTTAAGGTCCAAAACCACCATATGATTTTGAGAGACGCCGTAGTGGAGGTCTCCGGAAATTTCGTCCACCTGGGGTTCCTTAACGTGCTCCGAAATCAATCTATCTATCTATCTATCTATCTATCTATCTATCTATCTATCTATCTATCTATCTATCTATCTATCTATCTATCTATCTATCTATCTATCTATCTATCTATAATTACACGCGCCTCAAAACCAAGCAAGGGCTAGGTTCTACTAAAAGAAAAAATTATTGACATATCAATGATGGAATCAATGAAATGAAAGGAAAAAAAAACAAATGGAGCTCTACTACTGTGAAACCTTAGGAAGCTTGGGTACCACAGTCCCGCAGCGATTCCTGTTCTTAGAATTCCTACTGCTGCGTTTACCAAACGGTAATGTTTGCGGTAAGCATGTAGGGTTTCCCGGCATGCGTAGAATATTGTTAGGGAGAGTTGCAAACTCGGTGTGCAACATGCATTCTACATTTTGGTGCGCTTTGTCGACTTCCTGCTTCTTACAGTAGTTTAGATGTCGTCGCCAACGAGTTTTTTCTAGTTGGTTCCCTTATGTAGCAACCAAGAGCCAGCGAAGTGCAGGTGGGAGGAGCAAGTCAAAGGGCGCTACGGTCTTGCAGAGCGCATGCTCTGCGATGCGGTAGCGCCCTTTGTTGCGCGGCACAGGAGTCAACTGAATTTGTGCGCAGCATTTTTAGCGATTTGGAGTTAATTATTGCGATTACTTCTTGGTCATTATTATATTATTTTAGACCTTGTTCATTCCTTTTAACCCAGTTTTGAGAATTACAAGCAGCCATGTTTTAGGCCTTCATTGAAGCTTGACTAGGAGCGTAACCACTCTAAGGTGTGGTTACGAGTTATAAACTCAGGTTTTGCCAGTAGTGGAGGGCTACGATGCTGTATAGATCACATAGAACAAGAACACAGTAGTCTCTTGCCACTAAGCATTCCAACATTAACAGCAGTTCATCAGTTTATTAGACGATGCTCTATATGCAGGCAAACCTCCACGTGGAAACACTTTATTGATAACCTTCCCAGACTTCCGTTGCAGGAAGGAGTGACATTATAACTAAAAGAAATTTGAACATAAACTTTCCATTTTCAAAGATGGCACGTTTGAATACCGTCGTTGAGTGTTTATGCTAGGAAATCTATTGTTTGGGGCATTTAATGGTAGATCGTAAATCCTAATAACAGCACCAACAAATAAACAAAAAAAAGACCCGAAAGAGTTTCGATTGTCGTCATTCTCAGCTCTTTTCTCTTTGATTTTGTTCACTTTTTTTAGTGCCTTCACCTTTAGGGGCCCGTCTTGTTGTCCGTCCTCTCTCTAGTCACTCAGTGGTAAATAACGGCATTAAAGAAGGCTAAAAATGCTAAAATACGTGCCAAATTAACCAACAAGTCTAATATATATAAACTACAAAAATAACCAAGCATTAATCGCAATAACTTACCTTAAATCGCAAAAAACACATCTGAGACATCCGGCTGAGACCCTCGCCACGCAAGAGAGGGCGCCACCGCATCGACAAATGTGCAATAGCCTAAGGAATATCTGGGTTGCCGGTGACACGCACTTCCACAGATTTCCCGTTAGTGGAGCTGCATTATGCGCAGGATTTGGAACAACTACACCAAGTCCTGCTCAAGAACGACATAAGCGCAGTATCTTAAGTGCGGAGCACATTAGGGGCCCGGTTTGTCATTCATCCATCGCATGAGGTGTGATCACGCGCAGACTGAAGCGCTCAATACAGGCCATAACAAGCATAGGCGTGCAGGGTTCTACTTCAGGGGGTGGGGGGTGGGGGGGGCGGAGGTTCGTCGCAGCGCCCCCCTCCCTATTAAGTCAATGTATGGGGCAGACTTTGCACCCCCCTTCTTAAGTGACTAGGGGGGTCGGCCCCCCCCTGCCCCCCTCATGCGCACCCCTATGATAACAAGGCTAGCAATGCCCGAAGCAGGGTTAAAATGAACGAACAAGGTCTAAAATATTATATTTATCGGAGATGGTCGAGATGTAACGACAGTAATTAAAATATCGTTAATACATCTCGGAAACGTGGGGCTAAATCAGGCGAGGTGCAAAAAAGGGCAACACTACCTCGCTGAGCGAGCGAATTCCCCTCCCGCTGTGTCACCTCTGCGTCGGCGCTGCGTCGCTACGTGACTACCCATGATTTCGCGCATGTCAGCTACACGCTGTCATATCCGTTTGCGAAGTCGAAAAAGCACAAAATGACGCGGAATCAGTTGACCGTGCGCGACACTGATGTGAAACAAGACGGAACTGGCATGCGACTGCATGGTAAAGCAGGGTAGAAAACAATTTAAATATTTCATAACCGTCGTATAGGGAACCAATCGACAGTTCATTTCCTCATGACTTCGGGTGTACGGTTTGCTGGTGTCATGAACTGTGCCGTAAAGGCGGGAAATACCAGGAATAACGCGCTCGGTCTCTGTATTATCAGCGGTTGTTTAAATTTTCACTCGTATCTCTATCTAAGTTCAAAACTCGGCACACGGCTACAACAGCCTTCAACGCTCAGTGAAATGTGCACATTGCAGGACAGGGTAGTGTAACCGGTGCATACGTGGCCATCATCGCCATTTCCACGGCACCAGCATGGCGAATTCATGCCGACAGTGAGTAAGTCAATGAAATTTATTTATAAATTGTCCTGAGGAGCGGATCCCCTTCAAGAGGGAGGGTCGGCTGCAGGCCGCACCCATGTGGGGACAGGAATGGCGAGCCCCTCTGTCAAACTGCGGGCCCACTGGACAGCACTGATTTCGACCTCCCGCTGCGAGCTGGTGATTGCCATCCTCCAGGCGTCCTCTGTGCAGAGAGGCTCGCCATCGCGCATCGCCGTGCATTGCAGGAGCATGTGGGGTAACGTGCATCGTCCCTCACCGCAATGAGCGCAGTGCGGCTTTATGCTGTCAATAAGCTTACTGTACACTAAGGGCGAAGCGCAAGTACCCGTTTTCAGTATTTCTTAATTGACATGAACCCTCAAGAGCTGCAAGTACGGGAGCGGGAACCTACGCCTGGAAAATTGATAGTGTTACCACATTTCATTAAAGGCGAGGAGGGAATCAAGCTGCCAGATGCCTTCGCCCAAATTACAGGCCGATTGCCCGTCATATTGGGACAGTTCGCGTGCGCGAGCTTGGGCAAGCTCATTGGCATGGGGGGATAACATTGGATAACACGGTTGACATCCTTGCCCATGTGGGCAGGAAACCAAGTGATGGGGCCGTCGATTTCTGTGCAATTTGGACTTTCGGTAACAATGTAGGGAGCTTGCTGTCGGACTGACACCGCTCAGTGCTTGATGTCGTCATTTGTAGCATGTTCCGTTGCCGGAAGTTTGAGCTTGGGAGTTGGCTGTGGTATCCCTGAGAGACGCGTCCTTCTCTGACTTCCTGCAAGAGAGAAAAAAAAAGCGAATTCACAAGAGGTCATTTTTTTTTCCAGGGAGGCTTCTTATGATTTACAGATATCGGAGGCAGCGTTGTCTTACGTGAAGAACCCAGCGCCGACGCCGGAACGAATTGGTATGTGCGATCCTCGACGGTACGCCGGTCTCAAGAGTATTGTATCTATTATATTCCAATATTATATGCTCTCTCAGTTGTGGAACTTGAGGGCAAGAAGCCGTTTCCGATATAGCAGTCTGATTCTTTATCGAGATGGAACTTCGTAATTACGCGTTGCCACATTTCATTGTTGCCTACTTATGAACGAATGACCTCACATACTCTCTTCGGATGGTACTATTTAGACCTCCCTGGTCTCAACATTCCAGACTGCCATTGACGCCACGGAGTTGGACCAAAATGCTCGGCGGATATGTGGCAGCGGTTGTCGAGATGGGTCCGTGTACGTCGAAGTCTGTCACGCCGGCTCAATAGGTAAAATTCACACGGCGCCTAATGCACTCGCCTAAGATGACTCGAAGGCGAAAAGCTTTCTTCTTAATAATAATATCTGGGGTTTTACGTCCCAAAACCAAGATATGATTATGAGGGACGCCGTAGTGGAGGCCCCGGACCATCTGGTGTTCTTTAACGTGCACTGACATCGCACAGTACAAGGGCCTCTGCCATTTCGCCTCCATCGAAATGCGACCGCTCCGGCCGGGATCGAACGCGCGACCTTAGGGTCAGCAGCCGAGCACCATAACCACTGCTCCAACTCGGCGGACTGAAAAGCTTTCTTCTCCTGCTTTCAACTTCTTCAACAGCAAGCAGATCGTTCCGTCACTGCTTCCGAGATCGCCAGTGTTGGAAAACTCTCAGGCCACTCGCGGGCTTAGAAATCATTGAATTAAAGATTAAAAGCTCGAACAAATACGACGAAATATCGGTGGTTTGTTCGTAAACGCACAAGGATTAACCCACATAACACAGATCATGATCAAAAATGGGGTGTCAAGGCCCCCTTTTATAGAAACCCTGAATTCAAATGGTATGCCTTAACGTCGAGCACCGCAATTGCACCTACTTATATGGAGAAACGTTTAACCTTTTGTGTTATGAAACAGGTATAAAAACAGTTGAGTGTGTGCGTGTGGCGGTGTGTTTGTGGGCGTGCGTTCATGAGGGTGCTTCCGTTTCTCTAAGTCATTCTTTTAAAGATCCGTAGAGAATTGTAAATAATGAGCAAATGATTGTTCGCAGCGTCCTTTCTTACGAGTAGTTCCAGTAACACGACGTGTGGTGTGAGTAGGTCTGTTTGTGTCACGCGACTGCCGAACCCGCGGACCGAAGCCGCTCACCTCGAATCACCCAGCTGTTTGGACTCCCGTATCGTGTCCGGAAGCGTCACTCTGAGCGTCTCCGGCAGCAGGAGCATCAGTGCGGAACTGATCGCGGAAACACCGGCCAGAGTTCCCATGGGGACAGAGTCAGTCAGATAAGTTCTCTGTAAAAAGAAAGAAAGGTGGCATACAGCTCACTCATTGGAAGCAGGGGGGAGGTTTGAATGAACAGATTCTTAGGTCCGTATTCACAAACGCTCCTCGACTCGAGACTCGACCTCAAGGGATCCTTGAGGGCTGTCTCGCGTTGCGATTTGTTTAACGCGAGAAGTGTCAAGGATCCCTTAAGGTCGAACTTTGAGTCGAGGAGCGTTTGTGAATACGGGCCTTAGTATAAATACAGAGGAACAAACCGACTACAAGTTCGAAGCACTTGAAGGTTAAAGCCTGATGAGCACTTGCTAAGGCATTAAATTATACAATCGGACATCAGACTTGCTAGGCAACGAGCCGCAGTTAACAAGCGCAAAGCAAGAGTCACAGAAGGAAGAGACACGTATTCGGGATGGGTGCTAATCCCGAGTCTCTTGCTTCTGTAAGTGTTGCTTTGCGCTGGTTATGATGAACAAGTTCAGTTACCACCAAGAAGCCCAAGTGCCGGCTTTGACTAGTCAGAGACACACGTTATATTACCTCGACGTTCTCAGTTTGGCTGCATTGTTGAGTGTGAGAACAAGTAAAAAATAAATAAACTTAACATGAAATCAACGGCTCTGGTTCAAGGCACATTGCATAGATACAACATAGGATCAGAATTTTAATTAGCATAAGGGACTAGGAACTGTCAGAATAGTTAATGAAACTTAATTCAGCGAGTTCATTGAAAGAGCAGACGGTTTTCTTCTGAGCAGGTGGGGTCGTTGTGGCATCTGGAGGAACGGATCTAGACCACGCGCTTGTTCGCACGTTGACTTTGAGATCCGCTTCCGCAGTGGGATGGATCACAGAGTTAACCCAAGGCACCAGGACACACACGCGCCGACGTGCAAGTCCCACTACGAGGCATTACAGTGAAAGAATAGGGTCGCCTCCAGAACTTCTTTTTTTCTATCTCTTTCGTGAACGCCTTTCAACATTTTTGTGGCAGAAATCCGTTACGAGACCTTCGTTTCAACTCCATTCATATTAAAGTGTGCCTTACACTCCCAAACGCACCAGTCTGCGAACTGTTTCAGAATGGTATGTGTCACCTAGCTGATTATCATAAAGAATATCACGTTACTTTCGGGAGAAATCAAGAAATTATAATTGACATTCGGTTCTTCTCTTGTAGTTACATTATTTACGAACTACCGGTGACATTTTCTTTCTTTATTTCGCGATTTTCCGGTGCGTTTACCCAATAGGAGTGCGTCTACTGGAGGGGTAGGGGGGTAGGGGAAGTACTGAGTGTGTGGCTTCCTTAATAGTAATTTCAAAATTCTACGACTACAGTGCGTCGTCGACAGTTTACTGCGGTGACATGATCGCCTTCTCTTCTTCACCCTCGTTTCTTCTATATTCGCCTACTCTCATCTTCATCTTTGCTGCCGTTTGACCTTCGCTCGGTTAACTGTGCGGGATAATATATAATGACAACATAACCCGTCGCGCTGGTCTAATGCTTATGGTGCTTGACAGATGACCCGACAGTCAGCAATGCCGGCCGCGGTGGCCTAATTTCAATGGAGGAAGAATGCTTGAGGCCTGTACACTATACTTAGATTTAGGTGCCACGTTAAGGAAACCCAGGTAATCGAAATTTCCGGAGCCCTCCGCTACGGCGTCCCTCATTATCATATTGTGGTTCTGGGACATAAAAACCCAACACTTATTATTATTAGTCGTAATTACCCTGAATTCTTCAGTACCCGGAACCACTTTTTACTTTGTACTGTTTCAGTGAACGTTGGCCGTCTTGTATCATGTCGCAAAACTTTTGTACCATTGAGGCTGACACCGAGGCGGCGTTTAATGAAGCATCTAAGGCTTTCGCCTTTACAATTTCCCGTGTTTCTCCGCTTACCAGTTCCAACAAAAACGGCGCAGTCGAAGAGCCGACTCGCGTCCCGATGAGGCAGGCGCTGACACCGACCGTCCGGTACAGAGTCGGAAACACTTCGGCCGCGTAGATCCAAATGAGGGTGAGCGAAGCGGAGGCCAGCATCTTCCCAACGATGGCGAACAACTGTCGAGGCGCCACCCACACTGCATGAACAAATATATTTTTCAGGGATGTTTGAGAGTGTTGGGCGCAGCTGAAATTCGTCAGTGCCTTTACCAGAGAAACGAATGTCACATATGTAGTATCATTTCTTCTGGCTAACTGCGTTGTTCTGGCGCTAATAGACACTTTTAGTTGGGCGTACGCAACAAGCCTACGTACGCAGCACGATACGATGCGAACGCTTCAAGCGAAACGCTCAGAAACACTTTTAGTTTACCGTATCGACCGTACCGGGATGCGTTTCGTTTAACTAGACGTATCATACGTGAAAGGAAACAGCTTTCGAGTACTTTCGAGTGCTTCTTAGCGCCATCCTGCGGTAGCAGCCGTTATAACGGACACTGGCATCGAAGTCAAGCTGAATCATTGGATCCATGTTTTTACGTTCTGTGCCACCTTGCAATTTGGCTGCTCTTTCATTCGGGATCTAGCGAGAGTGTCACGTAGCTAGCGCTGCGTCTCGTTACGTTTGCGAGCGCTCGATTTTTTTCCGGGGCGTACGCACGCATCCGTGGAATAGATACGTTACGTACATGATCGCTTTCTCTTCTTCACCCCCGTTTCTTCTATATTCGCCTACTCTCATCTTCATCTTTGCTGCCGTTTGACCTTCGCTCGGTTAACTGTGCGGGATAATATATAATGACAACATAACCCGTCGCGCTGGTCTAATGCTTATGGTGCTTGACAGATGACCCGACGATCAGCATGCGCACTTCTCTCCCGTAGCCATGCTGCGTACGTAGGCTCGTTACGTACGCTAAACTAAAAGTGTCTAATGTTTGCCAGTACGTTGAGCCAATAAGAGAAGACTACGGCGTCAGATACATACACCTTAGAAAGGAAGACTTTACGGCTGGCTTGCATGGCGGGATCATCGCGATAATGTATAGCTACGGCGTGCAGGCATCGGTCCTGTGTCGTCAGCTGTTATCTGTAGACAGCACCACGAAACTTCAATACAGAAAATATTTCTCTCATCACTCGTTGCTATAGCAACCAGCGCTTCACAGGCAGTCCGATGTGATGCAGCTGTGCGGCGAAAGTAGACAAACGGCGAAGATGAGAAGGCATCAGTTTCACCCACGTCTTACAGGCAAGACGCGCCGACGTAGCCACACTGACCATCCGTCGTTGAATTCGGAGTGCCAGTTGCCATAGCAACGAGATATCAAGATATTTCGTTTTCTAAAGTTCTTTTGTACCTCCGATAGCCTCAGCTGTCGCCTGACCGACAGGATCGACGCGCAGTTGCTACTTTATCTGGTCAATCGTACCTTGCGAATGTGCTCAGCTAAAGAGCGCCCGTGTACGGTGCTCGGCGATTGAAACGCTATTCTCAGAACGCCTGGCCGATGGCGGTGAGGGTGACGGCAAGTAATTTTGTAAGCCTGTGCCTGTAAAGATACTTGTCGACAGTTTCTTGCGAGTGGATTGATGCCAGCCGATGCACATGGAAATTTCGCTTCGGTGTCAGTTGTGTTAGCGCCAGCACTTAATTTTTTTTTTAACGAGAAAGAAGTTTTTAAATTATGTTTCCGAATGTGTATGAAACCTACTTCGAAGAACTGGTGTTGTTTTAGAGCATTCCGATGACCAGCTTCTTGTAGTGAGATCACCAGATTTGAATGTTCATTAACAATAACGGAACCCCCCAAAATCATTTACATAGGAGTTACCGCTTGCCTTCCTTATTTCGAGAGGTTAGAGTTAGCTGCATGACGACCGAGGTGCGCTTCGCCATTTCAACATGTGATGAAACACATTTTTCTCTCGTCTGCCGCGGTGCTATAGCGGTTAGGGTGCTCGGCTGCTGACCCGAAGGTCGCGGGTTCGATCCCGGCCGCGGCGGTCGCATTTCGATGGAGGCGAATTGGTAGAGGCCCGTGTACTGTGCAATGTCAGTGCACGTTAAGGAACACCAGATGGTCGAAATTTCCGGAGCACTCCACTACGGTGTCTCATAATCATATCGTGGTTTTGGGAAGTTAAACCCCAGATATTATATTATTACATTTTTCTGTCTCTTCTTCGCAGCCACAATATTTGTTTTGCTTTTGCCTGTTTACCGATATCCATGGTGGTATTTCCTCCATTTTCGAGGTGTGACGTACGGCGCAATTACGCCAAGAGGGGAGATCTCGTGGGACTGGCCTGAAAGCAATGAGTGCAACGGCTACCGCCTCTGCTTGGACCACATCACCGAATGTGCTTACGCCAACCCTGCGTGAACACAGCTGTTGTTAACGACTGTTCCCACTGTTGCAGTGGAAAGGGTGTGCCTGATCATTGAAGGTAAGAAAACAAGTAATTAGAGGCTGCGGCTACCTTTGCTTCTGTTGTTCCTTCGCGGACACTTTATGGTCTGATGCCTTATTCACGAGCTATACTTAAGCATTTGTTCAAGGTGTGTACTTTACTCTCGATTTTATGCTGCCATCGTAACATACAATTGTATTTCCTTCGCTACCTACCTAAACGTGACTTATATCTACCTTATCTTTAAGGACCCTCCCTGGCACAAGCCACGGCTGCTTCGGCTCAAGAGCAGATATGGTATTGCACTGTGAAACACGGGGTCGCGGGATGCATTCTTGTTTCGATGAGGGCTAAATATATAAACGCCTCCGGCAAGGGCGTAGCCAGAAATTGTTTTCGGGGGGAGGGGGGGGGGGCACTATCTTGATTTCGGAGGGCGGCACCTCCGTGAAATGCTCATTTTTCGCTCTGCATGCCATGGCGAAAAGCAATTTCGCGGGGGGGGGGGGGGGGGGCACGGGCCCGGTGTGCCACTCCCTGGCTACGCCACTGGCCTCCGGTAGTCATAATAGTCCACTGTCGCTCACTACAGCACGCCTCATGGACGTATCATCGATCGTAAAACTGCACAGTTCCTACGTGTGGCAATCCGCTGTATAGTAGAAATTCTACAGGACAAAGAGTACGCGTGCAGATGCCCAGCAGCTTTTAAATGATTGGGATTTAATTGGTAAAGCCAAAGTAAAGAAAAAGACTAACAATTCAACAGTGTTCTTAGACAGCTAATAAGAAACCAGCAGTGCCTACTACTTTACGTGAATGTGCAAAACATTAAAATTTGGACCATTGCTTAACATATTTTTAAAGAGTATATTTAGTTAAAATAATTCGAAGATATACATTCGGAGTTAACAAGTTTGAGTTGAACGCTCCACTTTATGGAAGAAGTGCTGGGATTCGCTTAATCGATAGTCCAACATGCGAGCTTGAATGTTGCTCATTTTGTCCTTATTTCGAGAAAGCGACCCCACCACAACCCGCTCCGTCTCTCATGAATCGCCATCTCATCGTTGTAGTGCGATCGTTTGTAGTTATTAAACGAGATACACGGAGCCTATAGGGCTCCGCGCAGACGTAATTCATGAAGGCGCCTCTAGCGGCAACAAGCGCAGATTTGGAAGGTTGTTCTTGGCCCCTTGCACAGGGGAGCAATCGCGACCTACACCTTTCCCGATGCCAATGGTTTTCGTGCTTTTCTCGCTTGGCCAGTGGTCAAAGCGACGGTCCGTCCGCGTTATCAACGCGATCAGTACAATCTCTGATCTCGTCTGTTTCATGCTGCCACCGAGTTTCCTGCCGCGTTAGCCCGAGGGTGATAAGCTTTGATAGTTTAGTGAGCGAAGCGGCCCGCGCTACTCGCGTGCTGTTTCGCTCAACGGGCTCGTCGCCTCTGTTCTCGTTTTCGCCAAGAATTTCATGTGGCCGTGTTCACCTGAGGGTGCACGAAATCTGGCGAAAAAGTGCACATGAGCGAACTCTACGGTTTCCTCACGGCTGCTAACAATTTACCGTCTTTTGAAAGCAAACGGGAACGAAAACGCCTCAAGCGAAGCACCAAAGCACGGCGCAGTGGCTTTCCGCCGCTTGCGGCGTGTGCTCCTGTATCACACCAAATCTTCTGCCGTGGCCGATATGACACTGGAGGCCGCGCGCGATTGTGGCGGCTCCTAACGTATGCACGGTGCCCATAGGCTACTGTGGCATGTACTGAATATCGTCGTTTTGGATACGATTCTAATAAAAGCATTGAATAAACCACATTTTCTGACGACTGCTTTCTTTCGTATTTTCACGCATCAGAGCGTGCTCGCTCGCGCGTATTGAAGTTTTTAAAAACTTTCCAAACAAATGTTCTGTGCACGTGCTGAGATCTCAAGAAAAGTAGTGACCGAAAGCTGCCGTGAAAAACACGTGCAGTAGCAACACAATCCCAAAAGAAATATGCAAGAGGTTTTGGTTTCCGCTTGGGGCACACACGATAGTCGCGCGCTCGTGGAGCGCATAATAGACGACAAGCGGCATGCAGTTCCTCCGCGCTCATCAAAGAAAGCTTTGTCATAGCAGCAGCAGTATTTTTTCTTTTCTAAGTTTGGCCTAACAAGCACCAGGGGACAAATTGGTGCCAGTGACGCAATTCCCGCTCGCCTGTGGGCGGGGTATACCAGCTAATGTAGCCCTGCCGTGACTGCATCCGGTACACAGTCGTTCAGCCTTTGGTTCTCAGTGGCGCTGCAGCCCTTCGCAAAGCGCACCCGCCCGCTCCAGTCTTTTCGAACACGGGAGCGCGGTGTTTTGAAGCAAGCAGTGCTCTGCCAGGGCCACCAAGTACCACAGACGCAACGGCTGCCTTCCGGATGCAATCTCCTTGTGCAACGAATGTTCTAGCCCTTACAGTCACCCTCAACGCCGTTAGCCACGTAATCCATGTAATCATCATCAGCCTGGCTGCGCCCACTGCAGGGCAAAGGCCTCTCGCATTCTTCGCCACTCAACCCGTTCCAGTACTTGCTGCGGCGACAACATCCACGCAAAGTACTTAATTTCATTCTACGCACCTAACTTTCTGGCTTCCCCTCACGCGCTTGCATTCTCTTGGTACTCCAATCTGTTACTCTTAATGACCCTCGGTTTCCTTGCCTTCGGACTACATGCCCGGCCCATGTCCATTCCTTCTTCTCGATTTTCACTAAGGTGCCCTTCACACCCTCTCCGAGTATCGAGGTTCACCCCCGTATTCACAAACAAGCCTTGACTCGAATTCCGTCCTTCACTTGACCGAGGTATGGTGGCTAGACACCGAGGTGAGCACAGCGCCGCTGCTCGACTGAAAATGACGCCGCGCTTCTCAAGAATCGCTGCAGATTATTTCCGATATGCAGTGACTTATTTTGCCTCGAGGCGGCGTTCCCATCGACTTTCTCAAGTGAAGGTGGAGTGTTGAGTGAAGGAACGTTCTAGAATACGGTGGTCATTCGCTGAGCACTTTAGTACATCTGAAAGTTTGGTCGAGACAACGCCAACTATTAGGGAGTGGGCTGCGTTGCATACCTGGAGGCAGGACCGCCACAGCAAACGCGCATGCGCCAGTGACGCCGTACGCAGCGAGTGTGATCCAACGTCGGCGACACCACCTGATGGCCACGTAGCAGATGACGGCCACGGGGAACTCTGCTGCAGCGGCGATCACGAACGTCAGGTAGGGGTCACCACCCAGGTTGGTCACCGAGAGCTGCAGGCCGTAGAAGATCATGCCACTCGCCGCACTGCGAGATAACCGCATCATTTTTTTAGGAGCGAAGCTCCTTAGGTCGTCGTCGCCGTTGAAGCTCCCTGGCACGGTGCCAGCTGTGGCATCTCCCCCTCACGCGGGAGGATAAATGAGCTTTATGAAAGCTGGGACGCGGATGGCATCTGCATGATGCGCAAAGCGCGAGAATACGAACGCGTGCGAAACATAGGCAGATTAGTCTCCCTCTCCCTCTTTCATCTCTGCCCTCTCCCCCTCAAACCGGCGAACGCGCGGAAACCATCGCTTCACCTTGTCGTGTGCCCAGTGGTTGGTCCGTTGCCTGGACAATGAAACGCGGCGCGCGCCGAACGCCACGTGCGTCCCATTTCTAAGGAGCTTCGCTCATCGGTTGTATTCGTACACGGAACAACTGCTAGTTTTTAGACCAGCTAGTGCTTTCTTTTCTTATTGATTCTACGATGTTCAGGAGGTATTGGTGCTCTTACAGAACTCCAGCTACTCCTTTTGGTCTTTGCTGAAATCACGTGTGTTGCATGCCAGGAATCTCGCCATATTGTCACGTGGTCGTGACGTTGGCGAAGGCAGCAGTCGACGTGTCCAAGAGGAAACTCTTTATTTGGCCGAACTTGTGGCCGGGAAACAAACTCAAGCTGCACCAAGCAATGAACGCTGTACAGTGATAGCGGCGAAGAGATCGATGGCCATCGATAATCTGATCCGCGGCAGGGCGCGTCGGCATTTATACAGGCGGCAGCGAACGTTCCAGCATTATTGCTGGTGGCCACGTTTGTTCTAGAATAAACTCAGCTGTTCGCGTCTGCGTGCTGAACCCTAACAGATGATCCTAAATAATCTGGGATGTTCTCAGACATTCGGGCGCGGTTTGCGTAAGGCATTATCTACACGTGCAATGGGCCGGCGACAACAAACATAGAAAGAAAGGGGCGTGTGTGGTAATATCATTACCGCTTATACATACGTAAAAAAAATCACGCCATATCCACGAAGTGAATGATGATAAGTGGGCGAAGCTCGATCGTTTTCATCCATGGCAGAAAGAGAATGTGTGGTCTGGAACGCGCTTATACTTCATGGTGATCAGCGTCATCATCATCGTTATCACGTGTAGTGGGTACAATCCACTATACTGGAACGCGCTTATACTTCATCGTTATCACGTGTAGTGGGTACATTCCACTATACTGCGTCATCGTCATCTTTATCACGTGTAGTGGGTACATTCCACTATACTGCGTCATCGTCATCTTTACCACGTGGAGTGGGTACATTCCACTACACGTGGCTACCTACCTACCTACCTACCTACCTACCTACCTACCTACCTACCTACCTACCTACCTACCTACCTACCTACTACTACTACTACGACGACAGAGTAGGGACAGACCCACACCCTAAGGAGCTTCGCCCCTAAAATTAGGGGGACCCCTAAGCTTCGCCTTTAAGAGTTGAACGCGATAGCGATATCCTGTCCCGAGTGCGTAATTCAACCACTTAGTGCGTCCTTGCTATGCACCCACTACGTGGTGTTAAGGGAATAGGCGCAGTAAGGTGTGTGCCTTTTGTAATGGGTGGCCGGCTTTAAAGTGCGAAGTCATTATGATAGTCTCTTGTTCCGATGCCCGAAGGCAATGTACGCTTGTACCACGCAATATTACTGGGATATTACATGTTATATTGCGACGCCTATATAAAAGACGCTTGCGTTTGCGAAGTATGAAAGTTGTTTTCACGGCATTTCCAAGCAGAGGAAGTTATTTTCACTGTATTTCCAAGCAGAGGCGTGGCTGTGTGGTAGAACACCTGCTTGCCACGCAGGCGGCCTGGGTTTGATCCGGACCCGGGAATTTTTATTATTTATTTTACTTGCATCTTTCTCGATTTTCCGTTCACGGACAAGATAATGATTTTTCGCTCACAACCAACGACGCCAACGCCGGAATTTCTGCGAAACGAGCTCTTTAACGCTATCGCGTTAAAACAAGGTTCAACCGGATCGCTAACTAAACTGAATAGCATAGCAAGAAATCGGCCTCTTGTATACATCCTAAGAGTAGCTTCACGCTTTGAGGCGTCTTTTTATCAAACAACGCTCATCAAGGTGCTGTAGTGGTTACGGCAGTTACTGTACTCGGTTGCTGACAAGTGAACCGTTCAATCCCGGCCGCGGCTGCCGGCTCGTGTACTGTGAGACGTGAGTGCGCGTTAAAGAACACCAGGTGGTCGACAAATCTGGATTCCTCTATTACAGCGTGCCTCATAATGATATCGTGGTTTCGGCAGGTAAATCCCCAGGTATGATTGTTATTATTTTTATCACACAGCAATCACCACATATCTCGTGTGACTTTCGTTGCTTCAACGCCACGCATCTGGTATTTACAGATAGCGAACGACATGTGCACTATCAAGGTTACGTAGCGTTCTTGATAAGTGGTGAACGCCGTGTTTTTCAAGAAAGGAAACGGAAGCTAGTCATGCGGTTATTATTGCTAGAGGAAAACAAACGGCTCTCTTGTGGGCGCAAATACTTTCTAGATAATAATAATAATAATAATAATAATAATAATAATAATAATAATAATAATAATAATAATAATAATAATAATAATAATAATAATAATAATAATAATAATTTATGGGGTTGAACGTCCCAAAACCACGATATGGTTATGAGAGACGCTGTTGTGGAGGGCTCCGGAAATTCTGACCACCTGGGGTTCTTTAAAAAGCCTTCTAGAGTGCGTGCAAGGGTTGACCTGGGCACTATTCAGTCACAGGACAGTCTAATAATAATAATAATAATAATAATAATAATAATAATAGTAGTGGTAGTAGTAATAATATTAGCTGGTATTGTATGTGCCAAAACCATGATATAATTATGACTAGAGACCGGATTTTAGGCAAATGCCTATTTTTTTCCTTGCGTTCCTATCGTGCCACTTTGATATATGAGCACGAATTAAGGGGTTAAGGAGGGCTTTTATGGTGTTTTATAGTGCCTATAAATGCCTATTTTTGGGGTTTGTGCCTAAATGGCTATAAGTGCCTATAAATGCCTATTTTCAAAAACGGCGCCCATATGAGCACTATTTAAGCTCAAATTTTGCTTTCGAGTTCAGTGTGTGACCGTAATTCATGTTACCTGGCAAAATTGACGTTTCGCAACTCTATGCGGTGCCACAACCTATTTCCCTAGTTCAACAAACTTCCGGTAAGCAACCGCTAGCAGCAGTGAAATGGGACGCGCTGGCCACTTTACCCCACCGCACTGACATGGCGCGAGCGGTTGGAGCAGGGGGAGGAGGAGGAGAGGAAAAGGCGCTATTTCTGCAACCCTAAATGGGAGCACGTCTCAGCGTATACAGTGCAATGAGGAGAGGAAAATAAAGGTGGCAAGAGGACAGGAGAAAAGAGAGTGGCGTCCGTGGCCAAGAACGTGGCGGGCGGCTTTTACAGCCGGTTTTCCAGTCAAGTGTTCCCAAGGAATTGAAGCACCTCCTTGAAGACCTGGGTGTGGTGGGGGCAGAAAATAGGAGGTGCCTCTGTGCAGCTGCTGGAAGATGGAGAACGAATGCGAAATCATGCATGGAGTGCTTTGAGGGGAAAGTAGAGTGTAGGTAAAAAAATCAGATGTGGCCTTGGCTTTTGTTTTGTTTGTAATTTACTTCTTAAAGGGCGCTTCACCAGGTCACATCAGAAATTTTAGTTAGACACTGGAAGTTGTTGCGTGCCCAATGAAGAGCTTTGTACCGCAAGAACTTTTTAATTGGTTCATTATAAGCCGCGAAAACATGATGCTGGTAGGTGAGCTTGAAACCTTTGACACTCGCAAGCCAAATTTCTTCCCTGCCCTCTTCGGTATCGGAGCAACTCGGAGCAGGATGATCACACGACGCAGACGCATCAACACGTCATGCGAACGCAAGGTTACACTGTGTGCGCATGACATGCCCAAGCCAGGTCGTGCACACAAGCGGTGTTGTATCGTTTCGGCGTTCTCTCTAGTGTGCTGCCTGTTTCTGTCGGATGGATCCCTTTATGCGTTTGGAGAGGCTGGAATGGATGACGTATCCTTACCACGACACAGGGCGTCGTACCGCTGGAACTGCTGTAAGGGCCGGACGATGCATCAAAAACACGCCAAGCGTTGTCAGGGCTAGCGCCAGCACGATGCGGGAACGGCGAGAACACGGACGCAAACGAAAGGGAGGCAGCTTAGTCTCGCATCACGCTGAATTCGAGGTAAAAAAAAATAAATAACGCACACAGGTTCCGTTTGTATATTTTCATATTTCTACAACTTTCATTCTTTTATTCAAGCAACAGATTGCACAAATTACACATGTTGCCTCGAATAATTCTCGCAGTGACACGTACTACTCTGACGTACGCAGGACCATTCCTTGATGTACGTCACCTCCTCCATATTGGTGCGCGCGCCCGGGAGGTCAAGGGCAAGCGGCGTTTAGTCTGACATTTCACCTCTTTCCGGGGCACGTAGCGTTGCAAATCTTGGCAGACGTGATCGTTAGCATTCAGTGCATGCATTACACTTGCCAGACAGAGGATAAATTGACCCTGCGCGGTTAGAACCGGCCAAAACGAGGCTAAAAGACCCTTCTTGCCTTTTAGTGGTTTCGCTATTGGCTCCTGGGCTGCCCTTCTCAGCCATGCCGAAAAGAAAGAGACCCAGAAGCGTGTTTATTCGACGGCGGACACTTAACTCACCAATGCTGGACAATAAAAGAAGAGACCGTGTTCTGGAAACCATGCGGGAAAACGGAAAAAAGCATGGCTATGTTAAACCATTGACGCCTTTGTGCCATCATAAACTATAACATTTGTTTGCTTTACTGTCGTAGACACAGGTCGCACGCGTCTTTCTTCAAAATTTGAGTTTTTGCAAATATTTATTGTGCCTATATTTACGATTTTGGGGGCCTAAAACTGTGTTTTGCCTGCCTGTTTTTGGCGCCTAAAACGCGATTTTTTAGTGCCTAAAAATCCGGCCTCTAATTATGACACATGCCGTAGGGCTCCGAAAATTTCCAGCATACGGTTTTCTTTAACGTGCACTGCCACCGTACAGTAGACGAGCCTCTAGCATTTCGCATCGATCTGAATTCGACCGTCACGGCCGAGGGATCGACCCTGCGACCTTCGTGTCAGCGGCCGAGCACCGTCACCAGCGTGCCACCGAGGTGGACAGCCTGATCATGAGAAGAAAACTTGCGGAATAATGCAAATAGCTTGGGGGTTATACTTTAAGCGACTACACACTAATAACCGGCGGGTTTACTGCTATCCTCAAAAACCAAGTCTTTCGTATAGCGCGAACCTATCCTAGAGGATGTTTTTACTTACGATGCGTATACCAGAATGCAGGTGTAGAGGAATACCCTTCGACTTCTGATGAGGTCCAAGCAACCGGCTTTCTTTTCGGCCGCTTGCTCTTGCTGAAAAGTTGAATAGAAAAATGCAGCACTGAAGGACGACTTCGTTAGTTTTAGCAAGTGATGTAACAGAGCATCTCTTTGCATATTTGAAAACGATTCAATAGAAAAATCTAGCCAATGGCTCAATAAGATGACTTGACTTGTCAGGGCAGGGTTGAATAGAAGTCTTCTTACCGAAACGTGGACTATCGCGAAATTCCTCGTTCGGCGACTTGCTTCTCCAAATCTTCAAATTCAGCTGTACCTATTTCTTGTTTGTCTATGATATTATACGCGTCAGCGTTTTATTTCAGAGCTCCTTGTCAGTGCATTACATAATATTGTAGTTCTTCATTTTCAGACATTTCTTGCACTACCGTGGTGCTCTCTTTGGCTGCGATATCATAATGTCCTTGTGTGCGCATTAAGTGTTCTTGTGTAATCTTCGGCAAATAAAACTGTGCAACAGTGTGCAAGCTACATGCAACTTACATGCAGATTCCGCGGTCGCGCGCTTCGGAAAAATGTTTTCTTTGAGACAATTTTTGTGTTGGTTTTATACACATATAAATGCCTATACATATACGGAACATGACGGCAACGGCAAAAACCTGCTGAGAGTCTCCATATAATTCCTATCCCAATAAAGGTACTGTAAATATCACCTGCAAGATTTTCTTTCTCAGTTGACCAAGGACAGAGTCGATGTCGTCAATTGGTTGTCTGTTGTCAGCGCAGGCCTTGAGAATGACTTTACGAGCTTCATCCATTTTCCCAGTTGCTATCAGCCATCGGGGAGACTCGGGCAAGTACCTGAAATGAACGCACAGTTGGAAAGAATAGGCAGTTCCAACGCCTCCTCTAGAAAGATGCCTGCGGCGTCCCTCGCTATCCCATTATAGCCGTCCTGCCTTTAGTTATCGTCGCTTGCCGTGGGATGGCGCCACGTTCCATCCTATTGTTTTAAATGGGTCTAGGGTGGTGTGGTGTCGGGTGATGTGTGTTGCAAGCAGCCACCGCAAGGATTGCCAGCTACCACCTCCATTAGAAACGAGTAAGGAGGGAAAGGGAAGGGCAAGTGGTTTTTGGCTCACGAGGCAGGCATATTTCTAGAGGGGTAGTTCTTACAGCGAATGTGTATGTGGCTAGAAGGAGAGAAAATGTGGCGGTCCATGAATCCGTGAGTGCGTAGACACTCCACCGGTGCAATCTACAAGACTGATCTTTGGGGGATAATTTTTGTCTCTACCATCATTTCCGTGTGCATAGGGGAGGGGGGAGGGAGGGCCAGGAAGTACTCCTTCATGATCAATGCGAAAAAATTCATCCGTTTTGTTTGCCTAAACCAAGCACTATCACTTTTTATCCCTCCTACACGCAAGCTACAATCAAAGGTTCGTTCTTTTTTCAGTAGTACGGGTACCGAGTCATACTGTTATTTTTGTTCCGAGAGTATCCGGTCGAGCACTCCCGGTTTCAGGAACATTCATAAAACGTCTTCTAAAAATATAGAATTCGGTGCATCTGGTTATGTATGTACATTGCGTAAATATGGCGTCGAAGCAAAACTTTACTTAAGGGTCAGTTAGTTGTAACGATCATTAATGAAAATTAAAATTCATTGAGTGAGTTCATTGAAAGATTCTGAGCAGCTTGAATTGTTGCAGCACTTGGCGGAGCAACTCTCAACCAGCGCGCGTTTTATGCGTGACCTCTGAGACCAGCATCATCATGGCGACGAAACACAAAGTTAACACAAGCTTAATGAAAACCAGCAAACACTGAAGCCAAGGAAGGTTTAGGGGAAGACATTTCGAGACGACCGCCGCTGCAGCTCAGTTGGCAGATCATTGGACGCATTATCCGAATGTTACAGGTTCGAACCCTGCTGGCGGCAAGTTGTCTTTTCGTCCACATTAATTCTGTCACATTTATATCATAATTACTACAATACAAAAAAAAGACTCCAAAAAAAAAACAAAAAAACAAAAAACTAGCAGTTGTCCCGTGTACGAATGCAATCGACGAGCGAGGCTCCTTACAAAAATGGGACGCACGCGGCGTTCGGCGCTCACGGCATTTCATTGTCCAGGCTACGGACCAACCACTGGGCGGACGACAGGCTCAAGCGATGGTTTCGCGCGTTCGCCGGTTTGAGGGGAGAGGGCAGAGTCGAAGAAAAAGGGAGGGGGAGACTAATCTGCCTCCGTTTCGCATGTGTTCGTATTATCGCGCTTTGCGTGTTGTGCAGACGCCATCCGCGTTCTAGCGCTCATAAAGCTCATTTATCCTCCAGCGTGAGGGAACGCCACAGCTGGCACCGTGCCAGGGAGCTTCGACGGCGACGGCGGGGTGCCGGCCTGAGGAATTTCGCTCCTAAAAAAACACCGGCGAAGCTTGCACTAAGCCACGCAAGGCTTGAAACGGCAAAAGTGGGCGATTCTGAAGTCTAATCTGGTTGCTTCTAGGTTGTTTCTAGGCTCTAGCTAGGTGATGTTCGGTTGTTTCTTGGATGATTCTCAGCGCAGAGAGGTTCCGAGTTAAGCCACAGACAGTCGCCGACAGGACACGAATATCCAAACTCCAGAGACCGAAACTCGCGGAGAAATCCAGCGTTCGCACCTCTCATAGGTCTACGGACACGTCATCGTTGGCGTTGGGCTTCCGTTGCTTCGGGGTCTTCTCGCAGCCGCCGTTCCCCTTCCTGTTCCCTAGAATTCCCTCGTTGTCCGTACTCGAGGTCTTCGGCTCGCCGCCGTCGCTTCGCGGCCATTTCTTGGGCTAACTGTTGTCTTCTCCATCTTTAGTGGACCAGTGGTGAGTATTGGGATTTGCCCAATTTCTGTGGCACATACCCGTTATGATGATGATAGTTTGTTGTGGCCATCCGTTTTAGCTCCAGCTCTAACAGTTTCGCTGTTAACAACATCGCCTATACCTTCCTTGGCCTCACTGTCTGTCGGTTTTCATTAAGGTTGCTACTAACAAAGGTTAACGCGCTCTTGAATTCCCTGTTGATTCAAAATTTAACAAAAAGAATACGTCAGGACACACCAACGCCCAGGTGCAACTGCAGCTACAAGTCACCTTAGTGAAGGATTAGAGAGGCCTCTATTTCTTGCCCTTTTTTTCCACTCACCATGACCAAACCACGAACACCAGGAGAGGTACGCTGATGGCACCTTGCAGGCTCCTCCAGTCTTGGAGGAGCCAGGCAAAGCCTGGGAGCATGATGATGCCTATGGCGAAGCCGACGCTGAAGGCCAGCGCCGCGGTTGTCCGCTTCTGGGGACCGATTACCTCCATCACTGAAAAACACACGAGTGGCACCCGTTTCACATTGTGTGGCTCAGTAGTTCCTGTCTTTTTCATCAAGACGATGAGGGAGGCTGGGAGAAAACGCTGAAGAGCAGCTTCGGCTTAAATTGACACTAAAAAGGAAAACGATTTTTTTTTGTTATCAGGTAAATTACCCTTTCACAATTCCGAAATCACCGCGCTCGCCGCGAGAAGACGCTTGGTAAGCGAGAAAACGCGCAAAAAGAAAATGAGGGTGGCGACGCCCCCTTGAAATTCCTGCACCAAACGCCGTGACGTCATAAATTCTGACGGTGTTTACTAAGGCCTGCGTAGCTCCTAAAAGGTAAAAATGAAGCAAAATGTCTGCTGACGGGGCCAGAGACTTAAGATACCAAGTTTCGAGCAATTTCGTCGAGCCAATTTCAGCAAAATATGACAAATACACTTTGGCATTCGTGAAGTCAGGTACGCAGATTTCGGCGCGAAATTTCAGAAATGGTACTTTGACCTTGATTTTCTCCTGTAATCAATCAATCAATCAATCAATCAATCAATCAATCAATCAATCAATCAATCAATCAATCAATCAATGGAACTTTATTTTCATGAACATACAGGGAATATATGAAAATACAGGGAATATTTGGACCATTAGCCTAAAGTGGCTAGTGGCCGGTCCAATACATTGTGCAACAAAAAAAAATGTACAGGTCAGCTTTGAGGTAACAAACAAAGGCAATCTTATAAATACAGACAAGACACGTATACATTTTTTTCCTGGCAGACATGCATAATGAACTTATGATGGTAAGATTAACGGACATAAGAGTTCTCAGAGAACACTTTATCAATCTAAACCAATTAATTGTTTAGTATCCCTTTAAAGGGCCCCTAATAGCCATCTGAAGGTACGAAGAACGAGTGTGCTATTCTCTCCTGGCGTTTCACGTCTTTTCGGAAAAATTCGTGACGCCGGCGTTTTGTTCACGTGACGTCATGAGGAAATGCGCTCTCGATTGGTCCACATACGATGGACATATCAGTTGTTAATTGACTCCTACCCTGCCTTGTCATACAATAGCGTGCCTATTCTGCCTTGTCTCGCGTGACTGTGATGCGCGATCAACTGATTTCATGTCGCTCTGTGCGTTTTCGACTGCTCAAGCGCGAAATTCTGACAGGCTCCATGTTTAATAATAATATCTGGGGTTTTACATCCCAAAACCACGATATGATTATGAGAGACGCCGTAGTGGAGGGCTCCGGAAATTTCGACCATCTGGTGTTCTTTAACGTGCGCTGACATCGCACAGTACGCGGGCCTCTACCATTTCGCCTCCATCGAAATGCGACCGCCGCGGCCGGGATCGAACCCGCGAGGGCTCCATGTTTAGTGCCGAGATTGTCCGAAGTGTTTTAGGAAGAAATAGGCCGCCAGGAAGGATAGTGAAGGTGAAAGAGGTGAAGGTTTAAGGGGTCTTTCACAGGAGTGCACTTTGACGAGCATGCGGCGAACTGTGATGCACGAATCAACAATCGCGAGGGGACTTGCACAGGAATGAGAAAAACAGCCTCATCAACAAGATAAATGATCAGAAAGAAAAAACATAAAACGAGATAGATGAATAGCAATATCATCAACGGTGCAATATTTTTTTTTATTGGAAGTAAGGAGTATTAAGATTTGTCAGAAATAACTTACATTGCCAAGAGAACAACCGTAAGTACAGAATGCAGTGCTGAACTCCCACACGTAAAAACAGGGTCACATACATAAGTTTTACAAGAGACTGTAAATTGCTTGTGTACGTTTTGCTTCATCACCACCCTCCTTTTCATCATCATCACATTCTCTCTCCTTTCTTTTCCGTCTCTTCCCCTTTCCTAACGCTGAGTAGCAGGCCAGAAAATGGATTCAGGCCGACCTCTCAGCTTTTCTGCCACAATAAACATCTCTCACATTCAGATAAAGCCAATGCGCTTAAAGAGCACCATATGCGCTATCACAAATGGCCATCAGAACATTATTGGAGGTTAACTTGCGTAGCTAATGAAACAAAAGCCAACATACAGAAAACTGAGGGGAGAAAAGTGCGCATATTGGTTGTGGGGGACATTTCCGGTGCATGCGATTTCACTTTTGAAATCGCTTGCCAATTCTCTTGCCATTTTTTTCAAGGTTAAAAATAGAAAGGCTAGCGTCTGTTAGTCTATAGTGAAATAGCCTGTTAGTTGACTAGACAGCTACGTCAATCTGCTCTTGATATACGCGTACGCTGCCGAGACGGAGTGCCAACGTTCCTTTTTTTTTTTTTTTTTTTTTTTTTTTTTTTTTTTCATTTCTGATACCATCGTCACATTTACGGACATCACACGCCCACTTACACAGGCGAAGCATGCCTGGAGTCTATAGCTTCGGAACTTCTAGTTCACCTGCATGTGTCGGCAGTGCTTTCTTGCAGGATTCACCAGATTTCGGCGCGATACAAGAAATACCTCGAAAGGGACACAATACAAACGCCAGTCGGGACCGTTTGAATTGAGTAAAATCGCGTTCTCTGCACTCCGTCTTTGTAGGCACGCTATTTTTTGCCACATAAATTCAGGCCGATGGGCGAGTTGGCACTGATTCAGTGGCCATGCGAAACAATATAGTCGGTGACAACCTAATATATGTAAATTGCAGAAGGATTGATAGGCGGGCTAGCTGGTATAGGTTCGTTATGTAAAATTGGCACTCTTACTGTGTTCCATTTGTATGCGCTGCTAAGTTTCCACAATAAATGTAAGCTCCCTCCACACCCGTCACTGTTCCACTCAATGAAAATTTTGGTCGATGCCCAATGCAATTGCATTTGCTAATTCCCGTGACGTCAGTAATCTTTGGCGTATTTCAAGTGGGTGATATCCCCATAGGGACACATGCTCGAATCGCTGGTTCTCGACCGAAAAGCTTGAATTTCCTGGCAAGTTTTCTGCGAAGATTCCGACACTACTGCGCGGGTAAACGTAATATTATAAGTAGGGACGGCGAACTTTTAAATATTAATACCCGAAGTATTTACGCTATCCACGCGAAAAAACATGGTTACAACGGAAGCAACGTAGCGCGACTCCTCTACGCATACGAATGGCAGGCCACGTCGAAGTTCTTGGGGCGGATCTTGAATTTATTCTTAGATTGTAATTCAGTGTAGACATGGACGAGAAAAAGCCATCACAAGCTGCCACTCTAATTAGCTATTCCGCACACTCCTTCACCATTAACACCCAGCTGTTCCTCTTCGAGGAGCTAAATATTATACACTCCTGTAAACTTACGAAGACAGAAAGACGCCGTCTGTCCCAATCCCAAGCCGAGGCCCAGAATGCCCCTGGAGAACAGGAGAAGCGAGAACCACGGTGACACCGCCACACATACGCTACCGATGAAGCTGGTCATGTAGCCGGCAATCACCATGGGCCGTCGTCCGAGCCTGCACAATCAATCAATCAATCAATCAATCAATCAATCAATCAATCAATCAATCAATCAATCAATCAATCAATCAGCCAATCAACCAATCAATCAGCCAATCAATCAATAAACGTTTATTCGACCTGAAAAATCTGGATTGCCTTCTGTAATAGAAGTAGCTGTATACTCGGTTATAGCCTAGAAAAAAAATTACACCATCTCCCGCTAAAGGGAACCATGTGTAGATGTGAAGCAGCGGGCGCTAACGCTTACACTGGAGGTGGCATTGACGCTGGCGCTCATCGCAGCGTTGCGCAGGAGAGAAAACTGGGGAGGCGCAAAGCACGCAGTGATGGAGCGGTGTTTCCAACTGGAACATGCCAAGTCGCTGCTAATGGGCAATGAGAGACAGAAGACTCCGACTGGACACAGAGACCCGCAGTTCGCTTTTAGTTAACGCGCACGCTGCGAATTTTTATTGTTCAACAACGCACAGGAGAAATCTCCCACCGGCACCACCTTGGAGGTTAAGATCCATTGCCAATATATACGGGGTGGTCAGTGAACGGTTGTGCAGCGCGAGCAGTCGGTTTTAAATGCGAAGCATTTCTTAGCGAACTTCGGCGACTTTGAGCGTATCTATCTATCTATCTATCTATCTATCTATCTATCTATCTATCTATCTATCTAGCCGCCTACGACTTTGTGCTCTCCCGGCCGTATCGTTCATGGGATTTATACCAAAATTGGTACGGCATAACATGATTGTATGACAAACATGAATGGCTGGTCATATCATGAAAATCATGACTAAGTTGTCATGAAAAGCGTGATTCACGCGTCATGGCCATAGTGCTCCTGAGGCCGTTTTGTTAACTTGATATATCCAAAAATTGGTACGATGAGACATTTCTGCATGACCAATATATATGAAAGGTGGTAATATGAAAATCATGAACTGCATGTCATGTACAACATGATTTACATGCCACGCTCATGGCACCCCTGACGGCCGTTTCGCTGGCTTGATATACACCAAATTTGGTATGACGTGACGTGACTGTATGACGAGCATAAATGACAAGTGGTAATATGGAAATCATGACATGTCATGTGCAACATGACTTGCACGCCACGCTCATGACACTCTCGGGGCCGTTTCGCTAGCATCATATACACCAAATTTGGTATTGAGTGACGTGATTGTATGACGGGCATAACTGACAAGTGGTAATATAGAAATCATGTCATGTGCGGCATGACTTGCATGCCAGGCTCATTGTACTCCCGTGGCCGTTTCGCTAGCTTGATATACACCAAATTTTGTATTCAGCGACGTCGTTGTATGACGAGCTTAAATGGCATGTGGTAATATGGAAATCATTACATGTCGTGTGCAACATGACTTGCATGCCATGCTCATGAAACTCTCGTGGCCGTTTCGCTAGCTCGATATACACCATATTTTTAAGGCGAAAGCCTTTAATGTGTCATGCTCACGTCCGTCCGTCTGGTCGCCCATCCATCCGTCCGTCCGTCCGTCCGTCCGTCCCTCCAGCCCTGCCCCTGGCACGGTGCCAGGTGGGCGCCGGGGCGCGCAAACGGACGCCGTTCGCGTTGGACTCTACAGCGCTCGCGTTTTGCTTGCATAGCGTCGCTGTGCCTAGCGTCTCTAATCATGCAGGGAGGGAGACGCGCGCATCACGTTCCATTCTGACTGACCCCGTCTCAGTGGGCATAGGCGTTCGAGGAACACACTTTGGAATTGACAAAGTGTGTCATTGACGCTGGAACGCGTATGGCGTCTGCACGATGCGCAACGCGCGAGGACACGAACGCATGCGAAATGGAGTCAGATTGGTCTCGCGTATCGGTGCAATTCGAGGTAAAAAATTAAGCGAACTTAAGGGGCAGATGGTAACGTGAAAATCTTGGCATGTATGTCATCTACAATGCCATTTACATGCCACGCTCATGGTGCGCTTGCGTCCAGTTCGCTAGCTTGATATTCTAACATGTAGATAATGGCATGCACATTATGTACAGCATGATTTGCTACTTGGTGGCTGCTTCGCATTACATACATTTCCACAGTGCGTGGGATCTGCCGGTTTTTTTTTCAACCAAGAAACTCGCTAGCAGACGCTGCCTGCGTCGGCGTCGCAAGGCGAGAGAGGGGGGGCAGCGTAGGAGAGGAGAGAGAGGGGTACGCGCATGCGCAGTGGGAGTGTGGACGCCGCGGGCAGGGATGCCTAGAGGAGAGAGGGGGGGGAGTGTAGGAGAGGAGAGAGAGGGGGACGCGCATGCGCAATGGGGAGTGTGGACGCCGCGGGCAGGGATGCCTAGAGGAGATAGAGGGGGAGAGGAGGTTTTTATTTTTATTTTTTTTAAGGGTCTGCGCATGCGCAGTAAGGGTGGTCACGCGGCACACCACCACCACCACCACCACCAGATTAAGGTTCGCCATAAGATGCTACACATCTAAAAAATGCCAGCTCCGCCCACAAAACTGCGGCGCGGGTGTCCACCACCCGTTCAAGACAGTCGGGCTAGCTTAATTCTGCTCGAACCGCAAGTGCTTTTTCTCGTTTAATGTAAATACTGTCATATTAAGAAATAAAGGTTCGTTGTTACTACCCGAACGATTACGTTTCGCTGAGCCTCGATGTCAGAATCGCTTACGAAATTTGCCCAAACGTACAAGTTTTCGACCTAAACCCAGCGACCTACAATGGGGTCTCTAAGGTAAACTCATCTGCCCCAAGGCCATGGAAATGAGTACGTGCTATCACAATTTCTCTGTGGGTGAGACAGTGATGGCTGTGGGCGGCTGCCATTTTTCTTCTCTTTTGTTTACGTTGTAACCAAGTGTACGCAGCTTGACTGGGTCCCTAAGCACCCTAGCATTACCTAGTAAAACGTTCACAGTACATACATACAAATATGATAATAATTACAATGTATGTGGGTAATACTATAGAAGCGTTTTGCTTCGCTCCGCGCAAGACAGGGTGAACCAAAACGACGCTCAAACAAGAACACTTCTAGAATTTTGCGTGACAATGTTCCCCAAAGCATTTCGCGGAGGTTACTCGTGTCTTGCTCGAACTTGGGCCCGCACTTCCTGCAATGTTTTCGCCTCATGGCACCCGTGTGTCGTAGTTAGCGTAGTCGGCGGCGTAGTTTGCATAGTCGCCACCAAGCGAGAGTTGGCGCTGAGCGAGAGTTGACGCGGTGTCACGGCGACGCCACTGGCGCCACCGCCGGACCGAGGTTGCGCTGGATCATGAGGAGCGGAGATCTTTCTTTATGGTGCTTGGAATTGCTCGTGGATGGTTGTCTTTCGTGGGAGGTCCTTGGGAGAACACCCACGGACCTCCGTGGGCGTTCTCGCGAACTTTTCTGGTGAGTCGAACGTCGGCGACGTAGCATGCGTGCTGCCTCGCGCGGCGGTTTGTTTGTGTTGTATTGGCACTCTATAATGGGTTATTTGTCATGTTACTGTATTTATTCGACTCGGCTGTCCAACTGGTCGTTATGTAAAGGGTGTCAATAAATGTCCATGTGTTCGTTACACCATGGTGTAGACTGCGTTCGTTTGTACCGCGAGCGGCACGCGAGATCACACAATGTTTAACAGCGAATTTTTTTAGCAGATTTCTCGTTCATTCCCCCCCATTTCTCGACATTTTTTTATATATCTCGTGTCGTTTATTCCAACGACCACTTGTCTACCAACGTTGTCGTACTGTGTTAAGCAGGCCCACTACCCTGAAATCACACTGTTCGTTTCAGTACAACAACAACAACAACAACAACAACAACAACAACAACAACAACAAAAACACGTAACCATGGAGACTAACCTGTCTCCCAATGATGACACCAGCGTGCCCACAAGCATTCCGCTCATTGTGGCCGTCTGCACAAGACTCCGGGTCCATGCTCGCTCGCAAACCAGGTCCCACTGTGTGTTCGAGATTAGATTACATTAGATTCTGAGGTTTCAAGTGCCTAGACCACCTTATGATTACGAGGCACGCCTACGTTCTGCAGTTCTGCGGAGTAATCTTGACCACCAGAGGTTCTTATATCGTGAAACTAATTCTAAGCCCACGGGTTTTTCTCACACCGTCTCCAGGCTTGGAGCACGTCGAGCGCGCTCCGTGGTTCCAGAAGAGTTAGTACATACTCTATAGTCCAGGGGTCTCAAGCTCACTTTAGCTAGCGGGCCACAATCACGAAAACTTACTCCTCCAAGGGCCACGACAGTGAAGAAAGGAGGGAGGGGAGGGTATTGTTTGTAAAATTTAAGTCAACGTTGCCATTTGAGAGGTCCTTCACATATAACATGTATGGGTAATTTCTGAGGACGATATTGCGCCAGTATACGAACAACATATCGATACCATTCTCAATCAGCCAAATTGCTCAAATCTCGAAGCCGACTCTGAGTTTTGTCTGACGTTTATCTATGAACACATGGTAACCACAGAGGTTGCCTCACAAAATCGCGTGATTTGCTCATAAACATACTTGATAAAAATATAAAAAATATCGGACGAAGAGAGTCATGAGCGACCATGCCGCATAATGCGAGCTCTGCCTATCCACAATCCATTCGGTTATTTCGACTCTGACAATCGCCTTCACCGAG
>JALIZH010015499.1:0-44947 GCA_030522465.1 Rhipicephalus appendiculatus
CTAGCTGAAGTTTTAGAAGATGCATATGAACGTAAGCGATTACCGCCTTCATTCCTGTCCACGCACACAGTACTCATCCCAAAAACAGACGATCGTGACACGTTAAGGCAGGTAACGGCATATCGCCCTATCAGCTTAGCGAATGTCGACTACAAGATTTACATGAAAGTGTTGGCGAAAAGGCTTGAAACGGTTATAAAGGATATAGTTTGGCCGCACCAGACGTGCGGAAAAAAGGACCGGTCCATCTTCACGAACATTCATACGGCGAGAAGCATACTGGAGTGGTGTGACGTATTATGCAAGCAAGTCGCAATGGTCCAGCTCGATTTGGAGAAAGCGGTCGATCGCGTACCGCACGAAATACTGTTTACCATCCTGGAACATGTAAACGTGGGATCCGTTATCAAGGAGGGAGTCGCAATGGCGTACAAGGGGTTGCATGACGAGGCTAATAATCAACAAGTCCGTGGGGGGAGCGTATCCAAGTGCAGCGGTCGGTGCGACAGGGTTGCCCCCTCTCACCACTACTTTTCGCTTTATATATCGAGCCTTTGTGCCTCAGTATAATAAGAGCTACCTGTATGAATGGCTTTAAAATACAACAGGTTGAGGTAAAACTACTCGCATACGCGGACGACATAGCGGTGTTTTGCGGGGACCATGCCAGTGTCAAGAAAACCATGGACATTGTGAAGCGTTTCTGTGTTACTAGTGGCAGCGCTGTTAACTGGGGCAAGAGCCTCGGAATCTGGCATGGCGCTTGGCCAGTGACACCTAGCACATTTGCAAACATGCAATGGGTTCCCACTCCCACGAGATACCTAGGCACCCCTTTAGAGTTTTACTGCGACAGTGAACCCTACTGGCAGAACCAGGTTGTGGAAATGCGCGCAAGGGCGGAGAAGACCAAAGGATCGCAATTGTCCATGTTTGCACGTAGCACTGTGTGCAATGTCTTTTTTATTACGAAATTGTGGTATGTGCTAAGCGTTCTGCACTGCTCTCGCACTAACGTACAAAAGTTGCACAGAATTTTGGCGCTTTTTTGTGTGGGGGTCGGTTTGGGAGAGGACAAGCCGTACCAACCTGTTCCGACGTGTACGTGATGGAGGCCTCGGCCTGTCGCATTTATTCCTGAGACAAGTAGTGAACCGGTTCTGTTTCCTTCGTGATGTGAAGGACCCATTTTTACGTACTGTAATACAGCTTAGACTAAGCAAACTTGTACCGGACTTCGTTGTATCCACCGAATGTATAGCAGGAGGGGTTTTCGGTTTCCTGAAGGAGGTTGTGGCGGCTTACAAATTCTTGCGTACTCGATTTTCATGCGAATATTTGTCGGATGTGAAACGAAGGAAGTTATACAAGGACCTTGTTGATATACTTCTTCCAGTGCCTCTGTATCGCGCCATGTATAGTGCCAATCCAGGAAGCGATGTTCTGAAGCGTGTGAAACGAATGTATGTTGCTCCAGGAGCCAAGTCTTTTTTCTTCAAGTTGCACACCGGGACACTAGAGGTAAAAACATGGATGGAGGAAAAAGGAATGTATGTACCCTGGGGTGTGCACTGCTTTATATGTAGAAAGCCTGAGACCATTGAGCATGTCTTTTTAGAATGCTGGGAAGGCGTATTCTTCTGGGACATATTGCAAAGAACGCTGAAGAAATACCTTCCGCTAGACCCGCGAGGAATTCGTTTCTTATCTGTGGAAAGTGCAGAAGGCGTCCCGTCTGACGCAATTATGCTCATGGGATTGCACTGCATATGGAAGGCCTGCATGGCCACACGACACCTCGATATAGATGCAAGACCGGTACAGGAGTACTTCCGCGAATCAGTGGGCCGGTTCCTGGAAGCACACAAATCTTTGGATCCGGTACCTGAATGGGTATCGAGGATCGAGCCGCTCATGTACATGAAACGATTTTAGCCACCACACGTCAGCCATAGTTTGGCTGGTCCTTTTATCAATGCCCACTTTATGTACTTAAGTGCTATGTACTCTTACATTTGACCCCTGACTGACTTTGTGTTCTCATGTGTATGTCTAAGCAGGCAATAAAAAAAAATAGCTCAGTTGGTAGAGCGGTGGACGGTAGAAGAGCCATTTTGCAACGGTTATCCATAGGTCGCTGGTTCGAATCCGGCTCGACGGAATTTTCGCGTCAGTTATCCTACTTTTTTCTATATTTTTTCATATGTTTGGTTCTATTTACCTTTCTCGGTTGTGGAGTAATGTATAACGCCTGCAAGTAATTGTCGGCACTTGCTTATTTACGACGGTTGCCAATAAACGCAATGAAATAGAGCTCGTAAAGCACCACTGCCCATTCCGTCGATAGCTCAGTTGGTAGAGCGGTGGACTGTAGAAGCGCCATTGTGCAACGGTTATCCATAGGTCGCTGGTTCGAATCCGGCTCGACGGAATTTTTTACGTCAGTTATCCTATTTTTTTTCTATAATATTTTTTCATATGTTTGGTTCTATTTACCTTTCTCGGTTGTGGAGTAATGTATAACGCCTGCAAGTAATTGTCGGCACTTGCTTATTTACGACGGTTGCGAATAAACGCAATGAATTAGAGCTCGTAAAGCACCGCCGTCCGTTCCGTCTCAGTTGGGTCCACTTCCAGCCGCGACAGCGAACGGACGTGTTATCATGTGCCCCGACGGAGCGGCGATAGCGGCCACGCTTGGCCGCGGAAACAGGTTTTCGGCAACGGATAATGGGTACCAGGTTGTTGTGCCTAGTTTGCCTACAGTTCGGTTGGTTTTCAATACAGTGTTCTTCCACGCGGACATAAGCGCTCGCCCCTACAAGGTTGAAGACTTTCGTGATGCTCTGGCTGAACGGTCGATATTACCCGAGGTTATCGCCTTGGGGGGCGTATCGCATGAGCCACGTGTGGGCCGTCACTTTCAAGGATGCGGAGTCAATGAAGAAGTTGGTCAACGCTGGTGAGCTGCAAGTTAAAGGCAAGCGCTGTATTGTCATCGACCCGGCGAACAGGGACATTCGAATTAAGGTGCACTGGCTTCTTCAAAGCGTGCCTGACGAGGACGTGCGACTTGCCTTCGCGCCTTTCGGCAAGGTTACCGACGTCATCAGGGAGCGGTGGCGTGCCGAGGGAGTGGCGGTCAAGGTATCCACAACAAGAGTGGTGACCCTCAAGATGAACTCCGGGGTCAAAATTGACGACCTTCCACACCAGCTATGTGTCGCGGGCGAGCTCGCACTTGTACCGGGGAGGGCTCCGCTCTGCCTCCGCTGTCGTGGCACGGGCCATATCCGCCGTGAGTGCCGTATTCCAAGGTGTGGTGTTTGTCGGCGTTTCGGTCCCGAAGACAGCCAGTGTCGGCGAACGTACGCCAGTGTGACACCACCAGGGAGCAGCGAGGACCCAGCCGACCTTCTGATCGATGAGGCGGACGCAGAGGAGGCAGCGGCTCCGACAAGCGCCCGTGAGAGTGCACCGTCAACATCGTCTTCTCCGCCTGGCCAACTTGAGAAGCAACCTGTCGGGGCGGCTGTAAAGGAACCCGAACAAGCGCCTACCAGAGCCGCCGGGGCCACGTCGACGAGCAAGGCTACCTCATCAGATCCAGTGGCTCAGGCGAGTGTAAATCAACCCGCTGATGAGTGCATGGATATTACGCAAGGATCAACTCGCGCGGCGGCCGGGGAACGGCCGCATGACCACACTTCGGGCAGCGAGCCGCGCCAGGACGATGGCGGTGGGGACGAACCACCGACAGAAGCCTTATAGTTGTGAGGCGCTTCCCTTTCAAACAACGGCCGAACATTCCGAGTGAACCACGGCGGTCGGCGGGTAACCCGCCTCCGTAGTGGTAGTAGGTATCGGGCAAGGGATAGGGGGGCGGGAGGGGTTTAGAGGTTTTTTTTTTTATTTGTTTCTTTGTTCGCTTGTACGCATACTATGGGGAACCCAACGTGCTGCTTTTACCACGTGTGTCGCTTTAAAGAGGCTCTCTATTACCTTGTTTCCTTGCCAAGCTCTTCCTATTTTGTGGTACAGCTGGTCGAGCACAGGGCAGCATGACACTTTTGAATGCTGGGTCACCGCACTTAAAAGCGTACGCCATCGGGAACGTAGCATTTATTTTTATGCGAAATGGCTGTGAATTTTGAAAATAAGTTACGTGTAGCAACCCTAAACGTTCGAGGACTTGGCGCGAGTAGGCGACAATGTCAATTAAGTCGCTTACTACTCGATCACGACTTGTAATTAGTAGCAGTCCAGGAAACGAAAATAGAGAGCACGGAAGCGACAGACCACATGGTGTCCCTTTTTCGCTCTCACTTTGATGTATGTGTTTGTCACGCGGTTGGAAGTTCGGGCGGGTGCGCCCTTTTCGTATGTAACAACTTAGGTATATGTGTACAAACAGTTGTATCGTGCGAAAGTGGACGCCTCTTGGTCGTAGATTTCAGCCTTTCTGGTTTATGTTACCTCGCGACCTACGCGTATGCACCAAACGTGGAAATAGAGCGCAAAACATTTTTCGAATGCTTCAAAACGAATTTAAACTGTGATACAACGGTATTTCTCTTGGGTGACTAACTGCGTCTGTGCGGCCGAAGATCGCATTAAGAAATCTCGAGTTAGCGATAAGAGTGCCGAGTTGCTATCTGACATAGTGCATGATAATAACTTAGATGACGTGGGTAGCGTTTGTTCCAGAGGGATTCGCCCAACGTACTCATTTTCAACGTGACAGCCACGCCACACTGGACAGGATATATGTATCAGGAGAACGTTTCCCTTTATGCACAGTTTACGACGTCAAGCCTGTTTCTTTCAGTGACCACTGTTTAGTTATTGCCGGGTTCAGGAAAAGGCAGGTGAAAAGCCGTTTAAATTGGAACCTTTGGAAATTAAATGTTAAGTTAATCGACGACAAGCCTTTTGTAAGCTTAGTAGCAGAAGACCTAGAGAAGCTACTCGCTGCACCGTCGATCAGTCTAGCAGCTGAATCGGAAGAATTTAAACAGAGTTAAAATAAAGGCCATGGAAAGAAGTAGCATCCTCAAGCATGAACAGAACCAAACTGAGCGAATGCTGCGAGAGCAGCTCGAATTTTTTAGTAGGATGGAAAGCAACCAGCCTGGTACTTTTACCAAGGAATTAGGAGACGTGAAATGTCAGCTGAAGGAAATTGATGCCGCAAAGTATAAAGCAGCGATCATACGTGCGAGAGCCGAAAAACTATGGGTCGGGAAAAGGCCAACGAAACGTGCCTTATCGGACGAAAAAAGGTACGCGTGCCAGAAAGAAATCCGTCAGTTAGCTAATGGCAACGAAATCACGTCTGATAGCAAGATTATCAAGCGCGTGATAGCCGAGCATTTTGGTAACCTGCTAGGCCACCAACGGGACCTCGTAGAAGGCTTCCAGGAGGAATTCCTTCGGTTTATGCCGAAGCTAGACGATGACGTTAAGGCACCTCTCGAATGCCCAGAGTTGTACACGTTCCTCTAAAAGAGGAACGAAAGCTCGTTCCTCGTTCCTTCCCCATTTTGGAACGAGTTGCCGTTACAAGTTCCTTAACTGCAAAGGAACTCGTTACAGTTACATTTCCAAATTGGAACGTGTCGTTAAATTAACGTTACATTTGAGTTTTTAATAAATATATAGTGTCGTATAATCGTGAGGTGAAATAAGGTGAGTAATTTCGAGCTCACCTCGAGCTACATATATCAGAAACGAATTAATATTGCCGACAGCAGGTTACACGTAAGTAAAAAGAAAATAAACAAACACTCCTGGATGAATTTTTAGAGACCACCGGCCCTACTACAGACATGTCTCACTGCTACTTTCGTGCTCGTCTATTTCAAGTGCAACGCATGTGGCACTTGAAATAGACGGCGCAGTCAATGGCGAAGTCAAGATACTGCAGCTCAAATGTTCAAATATAGATCTCCACCAATTCAACAATATAAATAAATTTCTTGCACAGGAGGCTGCATCGAAAGTGACAATACTTAGGCGTTTAATGAGTGGTGATTTCAGGTTTCAGGGGGAGTAGAACATAATGTCCAGGATACACATTTGCGACTAAGTCCCCTGTTCGTAGTCAGCGAACATATTTCTGCATAATTCGTTTTCTGTCTGTCTATCTTTTTCTCTTTCTTCCATTTCGATCTCTCTATTTTTCTATTTGTCTTCGTATATCTTTCTGTCCCTATCCCCTTCTTTCTCTGTAGTCGTTCTTTCACTACTAACTTTTTTTTCTTTCTTTCCTTTCAATTTCTTTCTTTTCATATATTACTTTCTCTCTTTCTCTCTATACTCGTTCTTTCTTCCTCATTTCCCTCCTCCTCACCCTAACTTCCTTTTACCACCCCCCTTGATATACTATACAATACAAGGCTATGCTATGCTCTTCGAGTGAGTGCGCATCATAGGTCGGCAAAAAAAGTGAAACTCACTCAGACTCACTCCCGAAATATATTTTGCGCTTAGGGCTCACTCGGACTCAGACTCACCAAAATTTTCCTGAGCCGGTCTCACTCGGACTCACACACAAATATTTTCTTCAACCGGACTCACTCGGACTCCAACTCATCAAAATATTACTCAGCCCGGACTCACTCAGACTCAGACTCACGGTTCTATCCGAGTCTGAGTGAGTCCGAGTGAGTCGAGTCATGAGTACGTTAGCCTAGAATTAGCTTTTTCGTCCATGGTGTCAATGCTCTTTAAAACCAATCACTCACGTAATGGGTGCTCTTCTTGGCACCTTTTGATATAGTACCGTCGAATACGATTTGAATGGTTGTAAACCAGTAAGGACATTTTTCTTGAAAGAGATGACAACATAAGATATATTTATCATGAACTTCCATGGAAGAGTTGGGGAGGGGAAAGTCAAGACCCCCCCCCCCCCCCCCTACGTAATTCACACCTCTGATCAATAAATATTGAAATGGTGTTGAATGATACTGCTTTGGAATACGTGTGAGAAGATGTGAGTATAAACGGGAATCCAGCTAAGGCTTATAGTAATGCTGAAGATGTGTAGCTAAGACTATAAGGTCGGCAAAACAAGTGGAACTCACTCAAGAAATATATCTTGCACTTTGGACTCACTCGGACTCAGACTGAACAAAATTTTCCTAAGCGAGACTCACTCGGACTCACACTCACGGACATTTTCTTGAACCGGACTCACTCGGACTCAAACTCACCAAAACATTACTCCCTCCGGACTCACTCAGACTCATACTCACGGCTCGATCTGAGTCTGAGTGATCCCGAGTGAGTCGACTCATGAGTGAGTTCGCCGACCTATGGTGCGCATGTTGCAGAAAAACGCATAGTTGACAATTTCCTCAACATCACACTTCATTATGATGGTCACTCAGCTAAGAGATGCATACGAGCAAATGGTATTCGCGTTGGTGAGGTATTTATCCTTACCGACGTTCTAGTGCATGATTGTAAATGGCCGTTACTTGATGTATTCGCTCTCTAGATGAATGCGAATTCTCTAGTGCTGTGTTCGTCGTTGGGTCGCGATACCTCCAGAATGAACATATTAGTTCTGTGTCTGTATTGAATTGCTTCAAAGTGACATGCCTATGTTAAATAAATACCATTAAAGAAAAAAAAGAAACTGGATGGCCGAGTGGTTTCGACGCTCGCTTTCGGATTGGGGATAAACGGTCTCAAATCTTGCCTCGCCGAATATTTTCCCCCAAGTATTTCTTTATTTCTCTTCCTGTCTATTTCTTTCGCTCACTGTACTTGTTCCCTCGCCCATCAGAGTTATTGCATCCCACGCCAGACCAAACAGTACACGTGTTCTGGGAGCAAAGCCGAAGAGGAAGAGGACGAAGAGAGCGCGTGCCGGCTCATGATGATACTTTTTTTTCAAGACACACGGCGAACCTCAAGCATAAGACCTCTGCAGCAAAAAATCAACTGTTCCTCCCGCACGTGGTCAGTCTTAGCGTCTTTCGCTTCCCTGCGTCCCCGGCGGGCACTTCGAAGTGAAAATCAGGATGCATCATAGTCGCGTGATAGGCGAGCGATACATTTTCGCGCCTCACAAGGTTGCCCATCTGTCATGTTCTGCATGATGTGCTGCGTGCGTGTGCCTGTTGAATGCTGTGGAACGTTTACAGAAGGAACGCCGTTCCCTCTACCGTTCCCTCGAAAACGTAACGAGTTACCGTTACAGTTCCACCGATCCTGAATGGAACGGTGGCGTTCCTTCGTTCCTCCCAAAGGGAACTAGTTCCTGGAACGTCGTTCCTTGGAACGCGTTCCGTACAACACTGCGAATGCCCCGTCACTGTACGTGAAATTGAAGATGCTATTGATGAGTTAACACAGGGGAAAGCACCTGGGCCCGATGGCCTTGGTGCAACTTTTTATAAAACTTTTAAGAGCATGGTCGCTCAGATGCTGCTCAGAGTTTTCGATGAAGCCTACGATTTGAAACGCGTGCCATTATCGTTTACAACGTCGCACGCTGTGCTCATCCCGAAAAGCGACGATCCCGGAAAACGTCTGTCTCCAGCATCTTATCCTCCAATTAGTCTCACCAACGTCGACTATAAATTTTTCACAAAGCTATTAGCGAAAAGACTCCAGGGGATTATACGCCTAGTGCACGCCGACCGAAGCGCCAGTGGTGGCGAACTAGCTCGTTACTCTCGGGGCAGTGAGCAGACGTCCGCCGTAGGTTTGTACGTCGTTGTTCGTGTGTCCCCGCGTCGTTCACGTTTTCGGAGTGAAATAAGAAGTGTCCGACGCATGTGTGTGGTGGCCGGAGCTTCAAGATATGTCAAAAAACAATTGCTGTGTGGTGGGGTGCTAAAACACCTTCAAAGACTCGCCCGCAAAGCGGTTTTACTCATTCCCCGCGAGGCCTTGCTGACATGCCTATCTAACGGGGTCGGCGCTTCTCCGCTTTTAAATACATCGTGCGGACTCTTTCTCTAACACTAAAGCGCTAACGTACTCACACTATACAGCTTTGTACAGTTTGAAGCAGGTTATCGAGAGAATTTCAAGTTGCTAAAACAGCAGCGGGCAGCGCAGATCGACGGACGTAGCGAGATGGCATCGGCGATGCGGCGCTAGCTCTCAGCTTATTCACCCGTACGTTTGGCGATTTCCTTACCAGGGGACTCCATTCGCAATATTAATGCCACAACTGATTTTCTTGGTGGCACTTGTTCGGCGATGGCACGTGTAATCAGCGGTAGCAATATCGCTACATGTGCTGGCATCTCGCCGTGCGAGTTCGGAACATATAAATATCAGTCCGCCCATACGACGTGTATTTATTAATGATACGTACAGAAACAACATTGCAGCAAAGCTTGAATTTGAAGAACAACGAGAACTGAACGAGGCGTCGCATCAGTGAACAAAACAAACCGGCTACTTACCACGAGCTTTTGAAACTAAGATTTAGCGCAACTTGGAAAACCCTCCAAACACTCACACATTCACACACGCTTTCACTCAGGATACACACACCACACACAGCGCTCACTACCAACTGTTTATTATGCGTGACTGACCTTCTTTTATACGTACAGGAAGATGCGCAAAAAAAAAAAACGATCAACAATAGTGCGCATGTGCAATGAATCAACAAGCGATACAGGAACCAGCCACCACCCAACAAAGTTACAAAAAAAGAAAGAGAGAAAGCCGCTAGAAGCACTAACACCTTGCCTCGAGAAAATATATTTCCTTTTGATACATCACGGACGGCTCGCTAACACAACGATCCTTGTTTTTTACAATAAAGTAAGCTCCTAATGACGGACGTGCTGATGATTTCACACGGTCGCCGAGTCACTTATGCAGAAGCTGAAACGTGGAACACAAAGGGATGGAGCTGCTTGGATCCATCGGGTTCCAAGCCTCAAGTGATGCCGTACTTGCATAAATAAGGAAGGTGGCTGCAAAACATGGTGTGCCGCTGGGCTTTTCGGCGCCAGAAAAACTCGGCAATTTGTGTCCGCGCATTTGCAATGGCAAGAGACGCGGTTGCGAAAAAACATGAGAAGGCCTTCGTTAAGTGCTCCACGGGGACTGCATACTCCATTCCATTATCTTGCGAAAAAGTGTACGTCGGACAAACCGAGAGATGCCTAAATGATCGGCTTAGGGAGCATGCGCAAAAAGTTAAGAAAAACGAGGATAAGTACGCGCATCTTGTGGCACATGCTGCCGCATGTGGATGTGAACCATGGTTTACAGATACGCAGGTTCTCGGAATAAGCTCGAAATCATCAGCACGTCTGTCATAAATAATAATAATATGTGGGGTTTAACGTCCCAAAACCACGATATGATTATGAGAGACGCCGTAGTGGAGGGCTCCGGAAATTTAGACCACCTGGGGTTCTTTAACGTGCACCTAAATCTAAGTACACGGGCCTCAAGCATTTTCGCCTCCATCGAAAATGCAGCTGCCGCGGCCGGGATTCGATCCCGCAACCTTCGGGTCAGCAGTCGAGCGCCATAACCACTATAGACCACCGTGGCGGGGCACGTCTGACATTAGAAGCTTTAACTTTTTGTTTTACTTTCAATATGACGAGTTACCAACTAGCCCAACGTGTACGCACTGGGTTGTCCCAAATTCCATTAGTTCAACTTGTTCGTTTATGTGTGATGAGCCTCTCGTATTATGCACGTTTTTTATGCCAAAGGGCAGTCTTTCGAATAATAAAAAAAAAACTTCGTGCACGCGGCCACTTTTGTAGAGGCCCGCGCCTTTCCTGCAGCTGTCACCGCATAAGTAGCTGTCAGGCACCCGAACGTATGGAAAATCGCAGCCGCGGACTTCAGCCATCCGCTGCAGCAACGCTCTGCAATGCGCCGTCGTCTGCTCGGCTCCCCGAGTGTACTGTCGCCGGCGCCCGCTAGGTGGCTTTCAGTGGCGCCTCTATAGGCGGCGCACTACGCGTATAACGACGTTGGTTGGTTCACACCAGACATGTGGCATCAAAGGTCGCAGTATCGCGACAAATGTACAAGTTGCGCGAAGTGTGCACGAATGCTGCGACGCACTAGGTGAGCACGTGGCGATGATGCAGTTTGATCTAGCAAAAGCATTCGACCGCGTCTCACACCAGATCCTTTTCAGCATATTAGCGCATTGTAATATTGGCCATGTCATTCTTGAAGTCGTTAGGATGGCGTATAGCAACTGTACTACGCGCATTATAGTTTATGGCGAGCTAACAGACAGCCTACGTGTACGTTCATCAGTCAGGCAAGGATGCCCTTTGTCACCCTTGTTGTTTGCATTTTACCTCGAGCCACTCTGTCTGTCCATCATTCATAGCGAACTTATTTCAGGCTTTAGGCGACAGGCAGCACATGAAAAAATATTGGCCTACGCAGATGACATCGCCGTCTTCTGCTCAGACAGGGAGAGTATTAAACAAGCCATGACCACGGTTGAGAGGTTCTGCGAGCGCAATGGTGCCCAGATCAACTGGGATAAGAGTTATGGTTTTTGGCACGGCGACTGGGATGCAACGCCGGAGCACTCTTCCACGTTCACGCTGGTCGACAGTTCAAACGCAGTACCTCGGCGTGCCGCTCGATAGTTACCGCGATCCTGATGAGTACTGGTCTGAGCAAGTGCGAAGTACGAAAGAAAGAACTGCAGCATGGCAAGGCAGGCAACTGTCCATATTTTCACGGGCCACTGTCTGTAACCTGTTTCTCATCTCAAAGTCCTGGTATGTGATGAATGTGTTGTGTGCTTCATCAGTGAACATTCAGAGAATTCATCGGGTCTTTGCGGTGTTCATTTGGGCGTCCACCTGGGAGAGGACCAGTCGCATGAATTTGTTTCGCCCAGTCAAGCTTGGTGGGCTTGGTTTATCTCACTGGTTTCTGCGACAGCTCGTATCGCGTTTTATTTTCTTACGCGACCAAAATGACCCTTTTCTCCGCACTGTCATGCAAGCGAGGCTCCGGAGACTCATTCCTGGATTTGTTGTGGCGTCATGTGAAAACATAGGTGGGCCTGTCACCGGGTATGTGCGAGAGGTGAGCGCTTCGTATAGGATGTTGAGCGCTTGATTTACTCAAGAGTATTTGTGCAAGGTTAACAGCAAAAAATTGTATAAGGATCTTGTTGAGAGTGCGCTACCAGTGCCTTTGTACCGTTTTCCACACCTTGGAGGCCCAGGACAGGACGTCTTAAAGGGACCCTGAAACGGTTTTGACGATTTTGTACAAACACATTGGGCCAGTAGACCAAGTCCTAAGGCTCATTTACAGACTAATTTAAGCTCTCTGCGTGCACTGTGTAATTTATTACAACGCTATAAAGCTGCGAATCGCTGCAGATCACTGCGGCTCAACCCAACGCGTTTTCAACCGCCCCTTCGGAGTACGACATGCAGTGTGCACACGACGTCACTGGGGCCGCTGAATCTTTGGCTGGTAGGGTGGCGGCACCTGTCGGAGCAGATATCAACTACTCCGCGATGTCTCTGTTGCCAGACGGCGTGCGTGCTGCCGGGCGCACTGGGCTATGGTCTCCGAGATGGCACGCAACCTGTCGGCGTGCAATCTCGGAGGTCATCACTGGGCGAAGCTGAAATCGTCGAGTGTGCTCACGTGAGCTCTGCGATCGCCAGCGATGCCAGCGTGTCTCATGAGTTGAGGAGGCAAGGCAGGGGTGAGAAGGAGGGTATGATATAATTGTCCGTAGCCGCCTTGATACACGGCGTACCACTAAATTTGTGGTGCCAATGGTTCGATGATGCTCTAGCCTAAACGCTGACAAAGTATCAAATAACCGTTTCAGGGTACCTTTAAAAAGTGTAAAGAAAATGCCGGTACCACCATCAGTTAAAACATTCTTCTTTAAATTGCACACGAACATACTTCCTCTTAGAACTTGGCTTAGCGATAAAGGCTTTTTCATACCCGGGACAACAAATTATTTATGTAAAAAAACCAGAAACGATAGAACATGTATTCTTAGAGTGTTGGGATTCCATTTTCTGCTGGGACGTGCCACAGCGCACATTAAAGAAAGAGTTACCTCTCGACCCATATGGAATACGCTTCTTGCCGGTAAACGCATCAGAGGACATTCCTTATGATTTAGTTATGCTCCTGGGACTCCACGCCTTGTGGAGAACGAAAATGGAATTTGAAAATGTTCACGAGGTTGTTCGTCCTGTTCGTGATCACTTTATTCAAAGTGTGGTGCGTCTGAGAGAGGCGTATCGCACGCTCCCTGACACACCAGTGTGTCAGGGAGCGTGCGATACGCCTTTCTCAGACGCACCACACTTTGAATAAGCCTGGCCAATGCGTTTTATGTATTTCAAAATCGGGAATAAAGAAAAAAAAAGTCGCCAGCTCAGTTGATAAAGCGGTGGACTGTAGAAGCGGTATTGTGCAACGGTTATCCATAGGGCGCTGGTTCGAATCCGGCTCGACAGAATTTTTTTTCTGTTATCAAATGTTTCGATAATTTTTCTTGACATGTTTGATTCTGTTGATCTTTCTCGGTTGTGGAGCAGTGTATAACGTTTAGAAGTAATTGTCGGCGCTTTACTTATGCACGATGGTTACGAATAAACGCGATGAAAAATAGCTTCTAAAGCAGCCCCGCTCGCTCCGTCGATAGCTCTTGGTGGAGCGGTGGACTGTAGAAGCGCTATTCTGCAACGGTTATCCATAGGTCGCTGGTTCGAATCCGGCTTGACGGAATTTTTTAGAACAGTCAGCCTATTTTTCGATAATTTTTCTTAACCCTTTCAGGGTCGAATTTTTTCGCGAAATGCGTGCCAAAAATGTGTAATTTTTTTTATTGCTGAAATAAATTCTTCAGACCATTCTATTTAAGAAAAAAATTGTCCAAAATTTTTTTTCGTGACCGTAAAGTGACAAAAAAATCATTTTGTGTTGTTACATACACATGGTTTATTCATAGGAACATCAAGCAAAACCCTAAACAAAAACACTTTTACGATTTCTTATAAATAAAAATTATGCATTATAATAAACATAGCTCACAGACATACAAAAATAAGCGCACCAGAGTGCTTTTCCGGTAAAAAATGCTTTTCCTCTAACACTAAACACTAGGGAAAATGTCACCTTTGATCCGATCCGGATCGTCTCACCGCGCACGCTTTCAAGATGTCGCTCCTTCATCATCGTCCGAGCCTGAACTCGTAAATAAATCCTCGCCTGACGAAATGGCATCCAATGAATCAGATTCGGCACTTGGGGAATAGTCCACATCGGAAGAATCGCCGCTCGACTGCCTATAGCACCAGAGCAACCGGCGAGCACTTCCGTAGCCTAGGCAAATAGCGTGACTGAGCGCACGGAAGAAAACTGTGGGGTTGTGCGCCCGTCCGGAAAACAAAACGAGTGAAAAAGCTATAATAATCCTTCGTCTTATCGCCAACGAGACGGAGTTAGTTTTTCCGAGTTCCCGAAACAGGAAACTCAACCACGGCGGCGTCGTTTGTGTAATTTAGCGCCTCCCGAAACAGATGTAATCGCGCCTCGAGGAGCCATAAACGAGAGAGTAACAAGCGCTCACCCCTTGAGAGATTAGAAACCGAACAGCCATCAGCTTTGCGGGCGCGAGAAGCGATAACCAACGAAGGACCAAACCGAAACCAGCCGCATCACATGCGCGCCTTCGGGTTTGCAAGCGAAGGCCGCCGCGCCGCCTCGGAAAGCAAAAAAGCAACAGAGAGACATCGGCGCGTGAAAAAAATTCCACTTGTTCCGAAGCGTGGCAGCACATGTCAAGCAAGAGAAGTGATCGAAAAAGGCGCGCGTTTTAAACCAGCCGCATCGCGGGCGCGCTCAGATGCGCAAGCGATAGCCGGTGCCATTTTGCGAAGCATAAAAAAAGCAACAACGGAGAGACACCGGTGCATGAAAAAAATTTCACAGTTTTTCGAAGCATGGCAGCACATTCCAAGCAAGAAAAAATGATAGAAAAAATCGCGCATTTTAAACCAGCCGGACCGCGAACGCGCTCGGGTGCGCAAACGGATGCCGGAGCGCCGCTTTGCGAAGCGAAACAAAAAAACATCGGAGAAACATCGGCGCATGAAAAAAATTCCACGTGTTCCTGAAGTGTGGCAGCACATGCCAAGAGAGAGAAATGATCGAAACAAGCGCACGTTTTAAAGATAAAGGCCGTGCCGTACATGTACGGCGAAAACCATCAAAGGGTTAATATTGTTGCACGTATCCGCGAGGAAAACGAAGCCCAGTGAACGTGCTGGCTGCCCCGAGCGGCAGCTAGACAGGCGATGACGCTGCGATATTCAACCTGTTGGCCGCACCTGCGCTCACCTTCGCGTCCTAATAAACGGCCCCTTCAGCCGTACACGTCTCGGTCTCTTCTACGCGTAACAGAGTGGTGGAGGTGCCGGGGTACGCGCTCACAACGACGTAATCATTGCTGCTGCAGCTTCGTCGAAGCCGTCGTCTTGCCGGCCTCCCGCCATCTGACGAGATTGTCTTCGACATGCCCGACGAAGGAGACGCTCCCAGGACAGCACCTTGCGGTCCGCTGCAGTACTACCGCTTCCCGCCGCCTTTCGGAGGAAAAGCAGGGGAAGATGTCGACGCGTGGCTCCTCAAGTACAAGCGAGTGAGCAAGTCCAACGGATGGGATGCAGCCGCTCAGCTCACCAACGTGATGTTCTCCCTGACGGACACCGCACTTGTGTGGTACGAAAACCACGAGGACGCGCTTACAACGTGGGACCTTTTCGTTGAGGAGCTCAAGGCGCGTTTGGGGGGACTCAGTCGCCAAAAAGAAGCGTGCGGAGCAGACCCTGTCACAACGAGCCCAGCTACCAGGTGAGACATATGTACCACATATATCGAAGAAATATTAAGGCTGTGCAAGGTGGTCAGCGCCAACATGTCGGAAGAGGATAAAGTCGGGCATTTGCTAAAAGGAGTGGCTGAAGACGTCTATAATTTTCTGATCGGAAAAGATAGCCTGAGTTCCGTATCCGACGTCATTCGGCACTGCAGAACTTTTGAAACTCTGAAGATGCGCCGAATTACGCCAAAGTTTGGCCGGCTGGCAAATGTGACGACTGCTGCCAGTGTGGACACGAGCCCTTGCCTCGACATTTCCTCGACTATCCGACAGATTGTCCGCGAGGAACTTAGCCGCCAAGAAATGTTGCGTTCAACATCTGACCATCATGGGGTGTACACGCCACGTGAGGCTATGACTACGCCTCTTTCGAACCCTTGGCAAGCGACGACTAGCGCGGCAGCAGTGGAGTACAGCCAGCCAGCCCCGCAGTCAATGATGACCACACGCTTTCCAGCTTCGCGCTACGATCGACGCGCTCAGCGCGTGCCTCCTCGACGCGCGACGTATCGTCATGACACCCCCGACGATTCTACCCACCATACAAGAGATGAAACTCGTTTCATTGAAGAGGAACCAAGGTTTCGACCTCTGCCGGTGTGCTACTCTTGCGGTGTTCCGGGTCATATATCACGATTTTGCAACCGTCGTGTAGCTCCGTGGTATGGCCCTCCGCCCGAATTTTCACGACCCTCCGAATGGCCTCATGGTGTCCCGCGGACAGCTCCATCTTGCAATGATTATTGGCCAAGCAGCTTCCGGAATCACTCCCCGGCATCTGACAGGAGTCTGACACCTCCACCGCGACCGCGTGCTCCTCGTTATCCCTCACCGCTACGTCGTGGCACGTCCCCTTCGCCACCGGAAAACTAGCCAGCGCGGCCGATGAAGGTGAGGTCGCCGGAGATGTGCTACTGACAGAAATTCCTCCCGTGTTGATATTCAAAAACAAAGTGCGTGTTCTTGTTGATGATGTGCCTGTGATGGCCCTGGTGGACACAGGGGCCACAATTTCGGTGATGAGTGTTGCTTTTAAAGACGTGTTAGGGCGAAAAGTTGTGTTTAAGTGGGACGAAATTTCAAAGTTTTGTGGAGTGAATGGCGAGCCGTTGCGTCCTATTGGTGTATGCAGTGCTGAAGTGCTTTTGGGACGCCATGTTATTCCGACGGAATTCGCAATTATACCCCGGTCGACTCATCACGTTATTCTGGGCATGGACTTCTTGCGGGAGTGCGGTGCCACTGTCGACTGCCGCACTGGTAAAGTATTTGTGAATGGTCGGATGCCATCAGGAATCCTGGAAAACTCTGCGGAAGGCGAAACTAAATTGTGTGTCTGTGGCGATACGGTCATACCTGCGTCATCCACTCTTCGTGTGCCTGTTATCTGTTCCGGCGCCGACTACGACTGCTTCGATGCAAGCGTAGAGCCGATGGACATGAACTGTGCGAAGAAGAATGTGTTGTTTCCCCATTGTGTGGTGTCCATCAACGGCGGACGCACTGGCTTATAAGCCGTGAACTGTTCTTCAGAGCCCGTGATATTACTAGACCGTTTGAAATTAGCATTGGTCAGCAGCGAGCACGTGTCCTTATCAGTGGCTGAACTTAAGGATGTGCCGAAAGAACCTAATGGTCACAGTTCGGAAACGGCCCTTTTGTCAATGATAAATAAGTCGCTTAGCACAAGTGAACGCCGAACATTAGTGAGTGTGCTTTCGAAACACGTTTCGGTATTTGACTTTGCGCAGAAGGATAAAATAGCCGCCATCCCTGCGTCTCGAACACGTCATACCATCAAGACGGGTTCCGCTAATCCGATTCGACGAAAGCCATATCCTGTTTCACCGTCAGAGCGCCAAATTATCAATGACCAAGTGCAAGAGGTGATGAAAAAGGAGTCATACAAGGGTCGGCTAGTCCGTGGGCAGCTCCAGTGATTCTTGTTAAAAAGAAAGATGGATCTTGGAGATTTTGCGTCGACTATCGCCGATTGAATGCCGTAACAAAAAAGGACGTGTACCCTCTACCACGTATTGATGACGCAATCGACTGCCTACATTCCGCCTCTTACTTTTCGTCAGTAGACTTGCGATCCGGCTACTGGCAAATTCCGATGCGTCCCGAGGACAAGGAAAAGACTGCCTTTGTAACCCCTGACGGCCTCTTTGAATTTAATGTCATGCCATTCGGACTGTGCAACGCTCCGGCGACGTTCGAGAGATTTATGGACACCATTCTGCGTGGCTTGAAGTGGAACATCTGCATGTGCTACCTCGACGACGTCGTCATCTTTGGCCGCACATTCGGGGAGCACAACTCGAGGCTTGATATCGTTCTGCACTGCATCCGAAACGCTGGCCTTGTTTTAAACTCGAAGAAGTGCCACTTCGGAGACCGCCAAACGCTTGTGCTTGGGCATCTCGTCGATAAGGATGGCATCCGCCCTGATCCCCAGAAGACAGCGGCCGTTGAAGCGTTCAGTGCCCCTCGTTCCGTCAAGGAGCTCCGCAGTTTTCTGGGGCTTTGTTTCTATTTCCGGCGGTTTATTCCCAAATTCGCCGACGTCGCGTATCCGCTCACGTGACTGCTACGAAACGACAATCCCTTTGAGTGGACTCCGGAGTGCGATTCTTCTTTTTGTCAACTGAAGTTTCTGCTGACGTCACGACCTGTCCTTCAGCATTTCAATCCTTCGGCTCGGACAGAACTTCATACGGATGCCAGTGGCATAGGTATTGGTGCCGTCCTAGTTCAGCGCTACGGTGACCGCGAACACGTGATTGCTTACGCAAGTCGCTCACTAAGCCGGCCCGAGCAGAATTACACTGTCACGGAACAAGAATGTCTGGCAGTCATATTTGCGATTCAGCGGCCCCGTTCTTACCTGTATGGGCGGCCATTTACAGTTGTCACTGACCACCACTCTTTGTGTTGGCTTGTAAGCCTTCGTGATCCTTGTGGCCGCCTCGCGCGCTGGGCGCTTAGGCTGCAAGAGTACACCTCCACCGTCTCTTATAAGAGTGGTCGACGACACGCCGATGCGGATTGCCTCTCCCCTATGCCACTCAGCACAACGGACTGTGACGCCGATGACTTCGACCACCTTGTTTCTTCCGTGTCGCCGCAGTTTCCAGACCTCGACACTTTCAAAGTCGAACAGCGCAAGGACACTAAATTAACATCGCTCTTTCCCGCTACAGCACACCATTTCTGTGTACGTGATGGTCTTCTGTACAAGAAGAATTTTTCCAGCACTGGTGCACGTTTTCTCCTGGTGGTGCCGGAGAGCCTTCGGTCAGCGATTCTGAGGGCACGACGACTCTACCTCCGGTCATTTAGGTTCTCCGCGGACGCTCTACCGTACTAAGGAACGTTTTTATTGGCTGGGAATGCGACAGTCTGTTGAGATGTATGTGGCCAGCTGCACGCAGTTTCAGCGGCACAAACGCCCATCTACTGCTCCAGCAGATCTCCTACAGTCGATACCACCTCCATGCACACCTTTCCAACAAGTGGGCATTGACTTCGTAGGCCCTTTCCCAAAATCTGCTAAGGGCAATCGCTGGATCCTTGTATGCGTCGACTATCTTACACGCTATTGCGAGACGGCGGCCTTGCCCTCCGCAACTGCCAGCGACGTCTCGGCGTTCCTGCTGCAACACGTCATCCTCCGACATGTTCCACCTCGCGTGATCATCAGCGACCGTGGACGACAGTTCACAGCGGATAACGTAGAGCTGCTACGTTTGTGTGACTCCCACCTGCGTCACTCGACACCATATCATCCGCAAACAAATGGACTTACAGAGCGCACCAACCGAACAATTGTAAACATGCTCTCTATGTATGTTTCATCCGACCGCAAGAACTGGGATGACGTACTCCCTTTCATAACGTATGCGTTCAACACCGCTAAGCATGAGATTACCGGCTACAGTCCTTTCTTCTTGCTGTATGCACGTCCACCGCGGCACACACTTGACACAGTTCTGCCTTTTTCTTCGCACGAGAACTTCCCTGTTGCCGAAACCTTCTGCCTTGCCGAAGAGGCGCGTCGTATTGCTCGTTTACGGACTTTGGCGTCGCAAGACAGATCAAAAACGCGCTACGACATTCGCCACCGTCCTGTAACTTATCGCCCCGGTGATTTGGTGTGGCTATGCACTCCGGTGCGGAAGCGCGGGTTATTCCAGAAGTTCTTGTTCACATATGATGGACCGTTTGTTGTTCTCAACAAACTCACCGAGGTCACGTACACAAGAGCTCGCCTCACGGCGAGTGGTCGAAGAGCTGCTAAAACCCAAGCTGTTCATGTTCCTCGCTTGAAGTTCTTCACACCAAGATGAATCACCTAACTCGCCCGGCGGGCTTCGTCTGCGAGGAGAGAAATATTGCACGTATCCGCGAGGAAAACGAAGACCAGTGAACGTGCTGACTGCCCCGAGCGGCAGCTAGACTGAAGACGACGACACTGCGATATTCAACCTGTTGGCCACTCCTGCGCTCACCTTCGCGTCCTAATAAACGGCCCCTTCAGCCGTACACGTCTCGGTATCTTCTACGCGTAACAATATGTTTGATTCTATTGATCTTTCTCGGTTCTGGAGAAGTTTATAATGTTTACAAGTAATTGTCGGCGCTTGCTTACGTACGATGGTTGCGAATAAACGCGATGAAAAAGAGCTTGTAAAGCAGCACCGACCGTTCCATCGATAGCTCTTGGTAGAGCGGTGGACTGTAGAAGCGCTATTGTGCAGCGGTTATCCATATGTCGCTGGTTCGAATCCAGCTCGACGAAATTTTTTAGGACAGTTAACCTATTTTTCGATGTTTGATTCTATTTATCTTTCTCGGTTGTGGAGTAGTGTATAACATTTACAAGTAATTGTCGGCGCTTTACTTATGTAATTACGATAAACGTTTTGAAAAAGAGCTTGTAATGCAGCACCGCTCGTTCCGTCGGTAGCTCAATTGGTAGAGCGGTGGACTTTAGAAGCGCTATTGTGCAACGGTTATCCCCAGGTCGCTGGTTAGAATCCGGTTCAACGGAGTTTTTTAGGACAGCGAGTTAACCTATTTTTCGATACCGTAAAATCGGGTTACTTTGTGACAGATTTTGTACGTTTTCATTCTCTCGCTGAACAATTATCAACATAAAGGCGAATGAATAGAGGCATAACGTTGCTGAAACATTCCCTCACACGATGGTATGCTCTACAAATCCGCATTTTTAGTACAAACAGCTACATTCAGGTTAAAAGCTGTCACAAACTTGCCCCGTCGTGTGGGGAAACTTTGTGACAACGTTGTTTTTGGCTGAATATGATGGGGAAAAAAAGGGCTCGCATAATGTTACCCCATCAAAAGTTTATTTGCGTTATGTACAATCGCTGTCAGTGCTTTCTTCTGGGCTGTCGTCAAGAGAAGACCTCTTCCTATGTCGTCTAGCTCTGATACCGGAGGAAAAGCTGCCCTTCTTTCCGATTGTCGGTTTTCCTGTCTTCCTCGCTTCTTCTACATCGGCAACCGATACGCTTTTCCCCGCTGGAATGTTGAGCATCGTCTCCTTTCAACAAAATAACATATAATTTAAATTAAAAACAGAGTGGGTAGCTTTGTGACAGTTGGCGTGTCACAAAGTTACCCCGCGAAGTATCAACATTTCAATTTTCTTTCTATAAACTTCAACATATATGCGACTTGATTAAATTTATATTACAGTTTATTTTAACCTACATATTAACAATCACAAGTACATACCTGTTTTCACTGTTTTTCTCGTGCGGACGGGTCGAGCGCACAAAGTTTGCGGTGCTTCAACGATGCGCGCTAAAACTCCACTGAACATGTCGGCCACAGAACACCTATACTATTATGTAGAGAAGGGAAACTGCACCTTTGACAGTGCAACACAAGTAAGGGTAGCGGTGGCGTTGTGAACTAAAGTATCCGACCTACAGATGGCGCTGCTAAAACTATCATCATCATTACGCTGGGGCATTATGGCTGCTGCATTGCTGGTGGGTGCGGGTGGTCGCGGTGCGCGCCCGCAGGTTGCGGGCGCTTATTCACCGCTGTTGCGGGAAAGTAATCGCGCGCACGGCAGCCTAATGTTACTACAAATATTTCCGCTAAGTCGCCAGGTGACCGCGAGGCCTCAACTGGCAAAAAAACACGCCAAGCAAGTAAGCTTACATTGTTTATTGGCAATCGTGAATGTAGTAGTATACATGTAAACAAGGAGCACTGTCAGTCACAGAGTTGAACAATACACACACACAACACTATTAGCCATCTATTTAATAAAATTCCCTGCTGAAATTGAGCAACTTTGTCTCTTCGCTCGTTCAGAATACCATTTATAAATACGCGGAAGGACGCGTCAGAGAACGATATTTACGCTGGGCGACCCAAGCACAGTGCTTGCGTACGTACAGTGCTGCCCGTTGTCTTTCTCACTACACATGCGCGTTTGAGGATTTGAGCTGTAATAAACAAACAGCATTAAAACTGCCCTCAAAAGATGCAGGGTCAGTAAGATTAGCATGAGCCGCAATGTAATATTTTGACAAAACATTGGCGAGAAACACATCGCGTTGAAAAAAAAAGTGAAACCACGCTGTTATGCTAGATATTCCTGCACATAACGCGTTCTCCTTATTGTGCGTAATATCCTTGTGTTCGTGCCTGCGCATCCGATCTTTTTACGACTAATTCCGACAACTAGTTCAACTTTCAATTGTGCTAACCTTGTCTATCTTGGGAAAACACCATTTACGGGATTCTGTTGAAAAGCAAATTTGGTTTATGTTTCAAAGAGGCGAAGAGGTTGCATTGACATAAACACTTCAATTGAGTAACAATTGGCGAATAATGAAAGCCTTAGCCTGAATCTAACATTTCAGCAAGTGAACATTCTTGTGAAGGTTGTCACGGAAGACAAGTTTAGAGAATTGAGCTACCCTTGCTCGCCCACTGTGGATCAGCTGACACATGAGATAGAGGATGCCTGTAGGTGTTCCTAAAAGCACTCATTTGAAAAAAAGAAACGGTACACCAGTGGACAGCACTCGCAATACATTGCACATGACGTAGGCACACACAATAGGGACATATGGAACATTAGTCTACAAGACGGCTAGGAAGTGCTGGAAGTCACGGTAGCAATGTTGGAAAAATAGGCAGTGAGTAATCATTTTTGTCCAATCTGTATAATCAACTTTTTTACGAGGGTTATTCATAAAGTAAGGGCAGTTTGCTAACCTTTTAATATTTACACGTCAGAGTAAAGATTTATATGCACAGCACCATCTGTTAATTCTCCGCGAAAGTACTGAAGTTATTGTTCTGGCTCAGTAGTGATCTGCTTGTCGGGGAATGCAGATGACAATGTTTGCAAAAATTGTTGCTCCCGCCTGTTGTGAGGTTGCACGCTGTAATTCGATTTTTGCATGCAAACGAATCATCAGCTTCTCCAATTCATGGCTAGTTGTGCCTAGTTTACGGACCAACAGTGATGAGTGAAAGAAAGGTCAGAAAATGGTGTCGAGAATTCACAAACGGCTGCACAAATGTGTACGGCAAAGAGCAGAGTGGCAGGCCAAGCATCCAGACCAATGAAACTATTCAAGTGGACAGGGCATTGCAATTAGATCAACGACTAACAGTTAGTGGTCTGTCATATAAAGTTCCCCTTGTTGGCCTCACTACAATTTACACGATTTTAGCTGAAATGCTCAGATATCACAATTTGTTTAAGCTTGGTACCAAAAATTCTTACCGACCAACTCAAACACCTAAGAATGTCAAGTGGACGAGCATTTTTGGACGGCCACCGACAAGACAGAGATGCTTTGTTTTCACACATTGTTACATATGACGATACTTGGATATCCTATGCCACTTCAGAAACAAAACAACGATCAATGCAGTGGTTCCACTCCTCTTCACAAAAAACCGAAAAAATTCAAGGAATTTGTTTACTCCAGTCAAAAAATGACGGCTACCATTTTCAGGGACGAAAAGGGCATTCTTTTGGTTGATTTCACAAAATGTGGGCCACAGTTACAGCTGACATATACCGTGAAACGCTCACCAAGCAAAAATGTATGATAAGAAATCGACGACGTGGCAAACTCTCGTCTGGAATCATCCTCCTCCATGACCACATGCGTCCTCGCACCACAGCCAGAACCAATGAGAAGATTCAAGGTATTGATTGGGAACACTGATAACCCACCCTACTGTCCCGACCCAGCACCAATTGACTATTTCCTATCTTTTCACTTGCAACAGTGGCTCAGGGCACAACGGTTTGAAGACAACAAGAAATTGAAGACCGCCGCTGTCAACAGGTTCAATTCCCAGGTAGTGAACTTTTATGTAGAGGGACTAAAGAAACCAGTGTGGTGGTACGAAAAGTGCTTAGAAGCTAACGGTGATTATGTAGAAAAGTGAAGTATGTTTGTGCTAAACTAAGCCCGCCAATAAAAACCTTTGCTAATGAATATTTATTTGTTTGGGACCAAACAGCCCTTACTTTTTGAATAACCCTCGTAAAATTGTTATGCTTTGCATTGACAAATAAATAAATGAGTCCATTTTTCTGGTGCCAACGGTGCATAGTCATCAGAGACACTGCTCATACGATGGACGATTGCAGAAGCTGAATTCACATTTTCATTCTTCACTACCTCCTAACAGTCTGCCTCACTCTTAACATGAGTATCATGCAAAACTAGCCTTTTTTGGCTAGTTTCAATCTTCAATCTTCAACATGTACAAACACCGGCCAACTCTAATGAACTCTTATTACACCTATTGAGTGCACTCAATTAATGCTCTGTTAAAAACTCCATGTCGTGTCAGGTCTGTTATCGTAAACAAATATTATTAGAGTAAAAGCTCATTAATTCAAAGTTACAATTCGAACTGATGCCCTGGTCCCGGCACAGCTCTGTGTATTTCTAGGGGGGAATGTCCCAATAATTAGAATGCGTTGGTATCAACAACAGTTAGCTCAAACTGGGAGCCCCTGGTTTTCGTCGCTCCTCGCAGAAGTTCGCCCAGAGTGATCACAATATGTTGCAACATCAAACCAAACTAAATTTACTAGAGATGCAAGACAACAAAACAGCATCGTTTCTCAGCAGATGAGATTTGAGATGCTGCACTGGAGCCCTTTGGCAAGCTACAAACAATGCTCATGGAGTCGCGATGGAAAAAATGCAAGTAAATGCAAATTACCGATTACTTTTAATTTTGATTGTGTTAACTCTGTCATGTAAATAAACGTGTTTTGGAGCATAAATATCATATTATTTTGACATTAAGGCTCACTGCTCGCAATGCATGTCGATGCTTTTTTTTTGGCTTATCACAGACTGATCAATTTTGTTCGCTGTTAGAGCTCCATGAACTTAATTTACGAATTCACCTGCCACAAACGTGTAGTAGCGCCTAGTTCGTGATAACGAGCCCAGATGTGGCTTCTTTGGATTCTGCCCATGCATTGTGGCACAATGTCTGTTCATTCTAGTGCCTGCCCACTAATTTGAACAATTTCACATTCCCCTTCGAGCAGGAATTAACGAGCTTTTACTGTATTTGCTATTTAACTTCACATACAAAACAAATTGCTAGCACAAATGCAACAGTGATGTACCCTCTTCTCTGGACAGTGCGTGTTTACATATCATCCCATTAATGTATTGGCAATATTCATTGAACAGAGCTAAAGACGAATTTTTTAGATGCTTTACAAATTCCTCGGCCTGTTCCATAAAATACTGCCCAAAATGTCCCTATGAACATGCTTTCATTCACCTACGCCCATCATCAAACATTATGTATTCCAGAGTAGTGACCTGGAAGTGCCATCCAACAATACTTATACGCTGAGGTGCCCTTAAATCCACTCATCTCCAGGTGACCACTGCACGACATGTCTCGTTTAATGAAGGGACGAGTGCTTGCACACAGTTTCCTATTTTAGAACCTTCACAATGTCACTCCCAACAAGTAAGCGGTACCAGCAACTTTTCGTTTCAGCACTACTGTAGCTGTTCTTGCCATTCCTTTGCAACAGTCTTCGCATTCACAGCATTCTATACTGAAAATGCAGTGCTGCTAAATATGCACTACTACTGGCCCATTTGCTACCTAGTTATACGTGATACTCTATGCAAAGTTTGACACGTAGAGTGAAGTACAGTATGTGTACCCCATCACATACACTATCCAAAAGATTTGAAGCGTGCACATTTCCTCTAAATTGAGTAATTCATGAAGCAAGAAAATAATTGTTGCACCCAATTTTGTACTGCTTCGACATACTGTACAATGTCACTGCTTTTCGGTATACCTAAGGCTTGCGTTTGTATGCCTCGTAAATATTGGTGACACATGGGGTTGTCACTACGGCAACTGTTGAGCTTCTTACGACTTGATGTGGGTAGCTTGGAAACCAATGATCTCTCTTAGTCTTTTGTCCAGTTTCCTGAAAAAGAAAAAAAAAACCGAGTCATGAGAAAGAGTAAGACATAAATGGTTAAACAAAAATTTGTTCAATAAATAAAGTGTCTACAACCATACCTTGCGAGGATTTTGGCCCATGAGTTTACTTTCAGTGATGACACATTCTCTGCTGACCTGAGGTAGGTTCAGAGATAAAGCATCCAAAGAGGATGTGGTTGGGCTGAAAGAGGAAAAAAGCAGTCATGGTTACTATAGTAGAAGAGTGAATGTATTTGTGATTCATGTCTAATTAGAATGTATATGAGAACATTGCACGAAAACGATATGTTTGCGAATTAGTTTTAGAGATGCCCATCAGTGGACAAAGCTCGTTAATTGCCCAACTGGATAAACTCTATGGTATATGAAAATGTAACTGTCCCTGCTAATGAAAATGTTCAAATGTGTATACATACTGTAAGTTCACTTGACTTTACCATGCATTGAATTTAAGGGCATATCTCGCAGCAGACTCGTTTGTGCAGAAACAGGTAAAACTTATGCTGTGATCTATGTGGCAAAGTTAAGCAGTAAAGATATTATCTGCAAATGTGAGAACGCAGTAAGCGATCTGAGAAACAGGGGCGGCGCCAGGATTTTTTTTTACCGGGGGGCGGGGGGGGGGGGGGGCGGACACTCAGAATAAATGCGTTTCTTCGGGAGGGGGGGGGCTCCCAGCCCCCCCCCCCCCCCGTGTTTCCGCCCCCTGCTGAGAAAATGTCATTATAACCCACAAGCTGTGCATCTCATCAGCTGGACAAGTCGTAAAACCTTATGAATTGACAAAAACCGTAGCGCATGCAAAAAAAAAAAAAGGCTATGTTCAAGTGCAGAGCAGTGCATTTTCACTCACCGGTGCCCACGCGCACATTGTGCATCGTTATTCCGTTTTCGTAGGTAGTCTCCGAGCAATTTGCCGGCGTTGAATTTTCACGCTGGAAGCTGTGCAGCCCGACGTTTATAAAGTCGGTGAAGCGCCGCAGCTGACATGATTCACAGGCTTCAGACACGTTCGCCTTGAGGTAGCGGCATGGTAAGTCTGACACACAAACTCGCATTGATATATTAAAGTCGATCTGAAACGGAGCTGCGTTACCATAGCTGCGTGATGCCGATCACAGAAAACGACCGCGGTACAATTTGAATGAATTAACCGACCAAAACGCAACCGATGCCAATGGGCTGCTGCTTTTCGAGCGTCAGTGTAATCTCAATACTTGTTCTCAAACAATCAAGCTCTTGTAGTAATTATAGAAGTAACATTAAAACCGATCCCTACTATCTTTGTGAAAAATGACACGGTAACTAAGCTTCTAACAATCTTTTGACACATTCTAAAACGAAATATTTGGCCTCGTTGAGCGCCCCTAACACGGAAAATCCGAACTAACTTATCCGACCGCTAAAAGAGGAGTCAGTAGTTCCACTATACGCGCACTTCGATGGAACTCGCCGCGGTCGATTTTTTCGCCCTCTGCGGCCATCGCTGGAACTTGAGAGTCTCCGGGGCCTGTGTCGGCGTCTAGAAGGGCTCCGGAGCGTGGGAACTTCAGCCGGCTGCCGCTAGGTGACACGGCATGTCAGGCGAGCTTAGAGTTACTGTATATGCTACCTTTAGGTAGCAGAGTTGCGCCTCTGATAGAACTCGCCGCTCGCGCCCCCCATTCGCCAAGCGCGCTCACGTGCGCAAAAAGCATCCTTTTGAGGGAAAGCCAACTTCACGGCCGCGCAGGTGCTGGCGACCGCCGCGCCACCGCCGCTGCTCTGTACCGCCGGTGCCACCGCTATCGCCATCGCTGCCCAAGCACTCCGGCGAGCCGATCCGGCTGAGTGCGGAATGTTTTTCGTTGGTGTTGTGGTTGTGTCTTGCGTTGTCCGTTTTGAGTGAACGTCATGTGTTAGTTGTGCCTGTGCGGCGTAGCGCCGTGACTCAGTGCTGCGAAGTTGCGACGATGACATGATGCCATGGGCGTCGGCAGGAGGGTGCAAAAGGGGCACTTGCCCCCTCAAGCTACACCAGTTCTTGCACCTGACCCAAGCTACACCAGCGCCCTCCCCCTCCCCCAGCCGCGGTGAAACACGGGTTTGCACCCCCTAAGACCAAATCCTGCCGACGCCCATGCATGATGCTGCCCTCCCCACTGCACGAATCGACAAGAAAACGGATAGGCTTTCTTCTCCACTCCATGTCTCATTGCATAGCCCATTTCATGGTGACCGTGACAAAAACGGAAGTGCCAAACCTGCAACTCGCTAAGCTAGGTATGTTGGTCCTAGTTGTCAACGACCGTGTTCTGCTCTCACCCGCGGCTTGTATTTTCAAAGTTCAAAATAAACTTTGCCTTTTGAAACACGTGCTAGAAAAAGCTACACTCGAAGTAAAATTGTTGAATGATGTTGGTCAGCATGTTTTGTCGTGAGCAGTGCGAACTGGAACCCTGAAATTACATTTCAAGTGTCATAGCGGCTAAACGTAGTTGGCGTGAGCAAAAATTTCATGACGCTAAATGCTCAAGCGAAAGGTAGCTCTGGCAATTGTGTACGCCAAATTCATATCAGTACATTGCAAGTAGTCGAATAAGAATGAAATCGGTGTTCCAGCTCGTATATTGATCACGACATGTAGTACATCCGTCAGCCGTAGAAATCGTCACTGCAGGTCGAATGTGTAGGCAGTTCCATACAACTCACTGCTTATTCCAGCATTACAGTACGCTCCAGAATGCACATCCACGTCACGACTGACTAACATATGTCTATATAGTGTAGTTATAAATCTCATAGCAATATTTTTGCGACTAGAGTAGGCGATAACAAACAGGATGTGTATTGTTTTGCGCCCACAGTTCAACGGCTGGCTAGCCGTTGACATAAATCGAACGGGGCGGAACGATAAAATTGTGCGCGAGTGAATGCGTGAATATGCACCTTACAGGTCTGTCGAAATAGTATAATTCAGTCCGGGCACTGTGCGGCATTGCATTCGAAACCGCACCGAGTGTTTACTTCATGCCACAGCTACGTAAATATGCGGAAAATTCTCGTTTGCTTGCGTTATTTGTAAAACGCGGAGTGATAGTTCAAGGAGTTGTTTGCTCGAGCCACCGAAGCGCTGGGTCAAAAACTACGTGAATCGAGCGATGTGCTGAACTTAATTTGTCGAGAATCTCGACAAATTAGGTCGAAGCTTTCCTTTTCGCTATTTAAACAAAAATATTACTTCCGATGGTGACTGCCATCGAACAAGCTATAGCACCAGTTTCATCTGGAGTCATTATTCGTTCGAGTTCTTTTTTTTTTTTCTACGAAGCCAATGTCATTGCGCCAGCGACGGGTTATGAACGAGCGAGAAAGCGCATGGAGCCGCTGGGCCGCGTCGGCTTGACATGGATGCCTCGACGGGCAAGATGGCGGACCTATGCGCAACTCTGCTACCTAAAGGTAGCATATACAGTAACTCTAGGCGAGCTTATTGAGTGGCTTATTCGCCTCGAGATCTTGGAGTGGCGTTCTCTCGCGTGTGACGTCAGGGAGAGGACTGGGATGCAGCTCTTTGCGCGCGCGTTCGCTACGTGAAGGCTGCTCGACGCTGCCAGCCTGTCTATCGCGCTCGAGTTATTGAAACATTGGTGGGCGAGTTGATAAAGCAATTTGTACTGAATGTTCAAGCAAAATGCCCATCGAAATCGAGCGGAGTTGCCGTCAGGAGCACGTTCTGTGTCCATTGCTCCTGTTGTCGACTGCTAGCCATCCATGTGTACATCTGCTTCTATGGTGATTTTTTCTTTTCGCGACTGTTCTATGGCCGCGGCGCACTCAAAATGACTTCCCTGCCCGCTTTCGATAACTGACTTCAGCGTTCGGGCTTCAGCTTCCATGTCTGCGTTAAAGCGCAATAAATGTATACCGCGTGCTGCGCGTGTTCGGTTGCCAAGCCTGCTCCTTCGATTCAATTCATATGTTCGGAGCATGACAAACGACGTGTGATGCGATTAAAATAAATTAAGTGGCGTTACCGGCAACAACGTTTGATTAAATACACATTTTTAGCAGCTGCAGTGTAAGCGCGTCGTAAGTACTTTAAATTGAAACACGAAATAAACAGGGTGAGTCTAAAGGGGATGCACGACGGGGATATGAAATATCGGTAGGTTGTCCGGAGTGATTTTCTTTTTGCTTTTGTTCTATTTTTTTTGCAACATATTTTAATCCTTACGTTAATAAATCGACGCTTGTTCACTCGTTCACGGTGGTCTGAAAATATGCTGAACAGAATTAGTGTAATCATACTAACGTTGATAATAATTAAATATAAAGCTTTCGCATCGAAAGATGTATTTGCAATAAAATACTGTAAATCAGTCTAAACGGTCGACTCCTGATGTGGCTTGGTGCGATCACTGTACTAAAGAGACTCGAGTTCCTTAAGCATTTGCCTAAGTTACTCGAAGGCGAAAGCCATCTTTTTCTTGAGTCGATGTATTGTTCCTTCGCCGCCCCCCTCCGAATGCTTTCTGGACGTAACATGGTTTTGCATTGAAGCTTTCTACACATCACCTGGTTTTGCATCGCCTCCGAGATCAGCCCACCAATCACGGAGGCAATGCAAAGCGACGATGTCATGTTATGACGTAATCATGTGACATGACGTTATGACGTCACAAATTTTGTCGGTCTGGAATGTCATGATGACGTGATCATGTGATGAATTTTCGCATCACTCGTGTTGACGCTGGCGATGCGGGACGCCGACGGTCAATTTTCGCAATTTATGTGGAATCTAAGGCTTCCCACCTTAAAATATTCAATCTTGTTACAGCACGGTAATCACAATAATCAGCCACAGGGGCCAAAAGAATGGTGGGAAAGAGTTCTCTTTCTCCTCTTCCTGGACACATTCGCCGATTTTTTCCTAATGTTTACGAAGCTGTACTATCGGTGTCAAGTGAAACGCGAACACTGCAGCGGATCGCGTTGCCCAAGCATTAGAAATATAGTGCGCGCCATCCTGTCATTACCATTGGCAGGCTCGCACAGTCGAGTAGGCAGTGATCGAAAACATGAATGCGGCTCATGAATGTATTTATCTCTAATCATAAGAGTCGAACTGTACCACGCGCACCACTGCTGGAGTTTCATTCCGAGCGATCTTATTTGCATCCAGCTCGCCCAATCTATGCTAGTGGTCCGTAATAACCCGCTGGTCGAGGAACTTATCGATTTCATTTTGTCGGCTGTCGTGTCTGCACAAGTCCACATGACTACAATTGGGAGTGGAGCGTGAATTTTCGTTCATCTCAAGTCTGTTTACACAACGCTGATTTTTGCGAATAAGCCGCAAAATTGATCGCGCTGCGATTTCAAAGCAGCGGAGACTCTCTTTAACTCACTTGGCGGGTGTGTTCGCGCTTTCACGTAAGCTATTTCAACGCCATCCAGCCCAGTGAGCGACGCTACGAACTTGGGGGGCATGAACCTGACCGCGATGGCTGTCGGTATACAGAAGATATGTTAAATGTTAACGTTTCTTAAACTCATGTAATGCTAGCAGTCATCTCAAGAAATATCATAACAAGAAAATGCAGATAGTAGTCGGGGAATGCCGTGCGACGCAGAGAGAACTATAACGAAAATGCTGCTGTTTTAGCTAGAGCGTAGCAGACGACAAAAGCCGAATCCCCGCCCTTGCGTCACCGGAGCGCCGTTCGCAGCGCCGCCATCGGTCGCACAAGAGGCGAATAGCTTTTCGGCAGCGCCTGGTCGCCTGGTCGTGGCGCACGATTTGAAGTACAGAAAACCGAGCGCGTGTCACAAAGTAACCCCATTTTACGGTAATTTTTCTTGATATGTTTGATTCTATCGGTCTTTGTCGGTTGTGGAGTAGTGTATAACGTTTACGAGTAATTGTCGGCGCTTGCTCGTGCGACGGTTACGAATAAATGCCATCAAAAAGAGCTAAGCACCACCGCCCGTTCCGTCGATAGGTCATATTGTAGAGCTGTCGACTGTAGAGGCGCTATTGTGCAACGGTTATCCATATGTCGCTGGTTCGAATCCGGCTCGACGAAATTTTTAGGACAGTTAACCTATTTTTCGATAATTTTTCTTGGTATGTTTGATTCTATTGATCGTTCTTGGTTCTGGAGAAGTTTATAATGTTTGCGAGTAATTGTCGGCGCTTGCTTATGTACGATTTTTTTCGAATAAACGTGATGAAATAGAGCTCGTAAAGCACCGCCGCTCGTTCCATGGATAGCTCAGTTGGTAGAGCGGTGGACTGTAGAAGGGCTATTGTGCGACGGTTATCCATAGGTCGCTGGTTCGAATCTTCTCGGCGGAATTTTTTTGCCTCCGTTATTTAAATTTTGCTCATATTTCTAGTGATCTTTGATTGAGCTTATCTTTCTCGGTTGTGGAGTATTGTGTAATGTATGCAAGGAATTCTCGGCGTTTCGTTATGTACGAGGGTCGCGAATAAACGCATTGAAAGAGGACTCGTGACGCGCCACTGCTCGTTTTGTCGATAGCTTAGTTGGTGTAGCGGTGGGCTTTCAAAGTGCTATTGATTGTGGCAATGGTTATCCATCCTTATGTATTCTTCTTCCGTTTTAAATTTTTTTGCATGACATTGGATTGTGGTAAAATTTCTTTAAAGCAGCGAGGAAATACGTCATTTCCCATATTTCCGACAAATTATGCACCCATTTGTTAAAACACCTGGTGCATGTGTTCCGGAATTATTTGCATTGTGTATGTCGCCATGTGTAGAGGCATTTTGACGTTTGGCCATCTCTTTCTGAAAAGTGCAAAAAGCAGCCTGTTAGCTAATGACGACCCCACATCTGGCGCTGCGCGACTTTACATCCTAAGCAATAATTCTGCCTTTATAGGTTCCAGCTATATGAGTGTGGCCGCGGCGAGCACAGCAAGCGCGAAGGCAACTTTTATATTTGCCCCTTCTCAAGACTTCTGTTACACGGAATTATTTTAATCTTACCCCAGAAACGACATTATTGCAAGGTGAGTTGCAGGTACAAGTTTTATCAATGCCGCTCATGAAGCAGTTTAAAGAGACGTTGGCTGTTGCAAAAACTGGAACTGCAGCAATGTGGAATCGGGAAACAGCCACAATGTAGGACGACTGAATTTGGTTTCTAGAAGAGCGCTGCTGATGTTGCGGTAAAGTATTAAATGCGAAGCATTTCTAAGCGAACAGCAGGTACTTTGAGCGTTTATATCTATCTATCTATCTATCTATCTATCTATCTATCTATCTATCTATCTATCTATCTATCTATCTATCTATCTATCTATCTATCTATCTATCTATCTATCTATCTATCTATCTATCTATCTATCTATCTATCTATCTATCTATCTATCTATCTATCTATCTATCTATCTATCTATCTATCTATCTATCTATCTATCTATCTATCTATCTATCTATCTATCTATCTATCTATCTATCTATCTATCTATCTATCTAGCCGCCTACGTCTGGTTGCTCTAGTGATCGCCTATTAGTATGTGATAGTAAAAGGGTTTGTACAGGATGTAGAAGTAGTTAACAAGATCCGATGCAGTGACCACAGAATGGTAAGATCTAGAATTCACCTATACTTGAGGAAGGAACGGCAGAAACTGATACGCAAGAAGCCGATTAATGAACTAGCTCTGAGAGGGAAAGTACAGGAATTCAGAGTTTCACTTCAGAATAGGTACGCGGCTTTAACCGAGGAAACCGACCTTTGCGTTGACGCAATGAATGATAATCTGACTAGTATCATTAAGGAGTGTGCAGTGGAAGTCGGGGGTACAGTCGTTAGACAGGACACTGGTAAGCTATCCCAAGAGACGAAAAACCTCATTAAGAAGCGTCAAACCATGAAAACCTCAAATGCAACAGACAAAATAGAGCTGGCGGAGGTTTCCAAGTTAATCAATAGGCGTAAAGTAGGCGACATAAGAAATTATAATATAGAGAGAATTGAGCATGCTCTAAAGAACGGAAGAAGCCTCAAAGCTATGAAGACAAAACTGTGCATAGGCAAAAATCAGATGTATGCATTAAGGGACAAGGAAGGCAAGGTCACAACCAATATGGATAGAATAGTTGAGGTAGCGGAAGAGTTCTACAGAGATCTGTACAGCAGCCGAGACAGTCAGGGTGATAACGTAAGAAGCAATAATAGCCCAGAGGAATCTGACATCCCACCAGTATTGACAGGAGAAGTCAAGAAAGCCCTAAAGGGAATGCAAAGAGGCAAAGCCGCTGATGAGGATCAGGTAACATCAGACCTGTTGAAAGACGGTGGAGAGATTATGTTAGAAAAACTGGCCACCCTGTATACGAAGTGTCTCTCGACAGGGAAGATACCAGATTCTTGGAAGAATGCCAACATCATCTTGATCCATAAGAAAGGGGACGTCAAGGACCTGCAAAATTATAGGCCCATCAGCTTACTGTCCATTGTCTACAAGCTATTTACAAAAGTAATTGCTAACAGAATTAATACGACATTAGAGTTCAATCAACCAAAGGACCAGGCAGGATTTCGTACAGGCTTCTCAACAACAGACCATATTCATACTATCAATCAGGTGATAGAGAAATGCGCGGAATAGAACCAACCCCTATACATAGCCTTCATAGATTACGAGAAGGCATTTGATTCGGTGGAGACATCAGCAGTCATGCAGGCACTGCGGAATCAGGGCATCGACGAAGCCTATATAAACATAATGGAAAAAATCGACAGCGGATCCACAGCCACTATAGTCCTCCATAAAGAAAGCGACAGAATCCCAATAAAGAAAGGCGTACGGCAGGGAGACACGATCTCTCCAATGCTATTCACCGCGTGTTTACAGGAGGTTTCAGGGCCCTAGATTGGGAAGAGTTAGGGATAACAGTTAATGGAGAGTATCTCAGTAACCTGCGATTCGCTGATGACATTGCATTGATGAGTAACGTGGGAGACGAATTACAGCTTATGATTACTGAACTGGATACGGAAAGTAGAAGAGTAGGTCTGAAAATTAATATGCATAAAACTAAAGTAATGTGGAACAATCTTGGCAGAGAACAGCGCTTTGCGATAGGTGGCGAGACACTGGAAGTTGTAAAAGAGTACGTCTACTTAGGACAAGTAGTAACCGCGGAGCCGAACCATGAGAGTGAAAAAACTAGAAGAATAAGGATGGGATGGGGCTCATTCGGCAAGCATTATCAAATCATGAATGGTAGTCTACCACTATCCCTCAAGAGGAAGGTATATAACAGCTGCATCTTACCGGTACTTACCTACGGAGCAGAAACCTGGAGACTTACAAAAAGGGTTCAACTTAAACTGAGGACGACGCAGCGAGCGATGGAAAGGAAAATGATAGATGTAACCCTAAGAGACAGGAAGAGAGCAGAGTGGGTCAGGGAACAAACGGGGATTAAGTATATCATAGTTGAAATCAAGAAGAAGAAATGGATATGGGCCGGGCACGTAGCACGTCGACAGGATAACCGCTGGTCATTAAGGGTAACTGACTGGATTCCAAGAGATTGCAAACGGGTGAGGGGGGAGACAGAAAATTAGGTGGGTAGATGAGATTAAGAAGTTTGCAGGTATAACGTGGCAGCAGAAAGCACAGGACCGGGTTGATTGGCGAAACATGGGAGAGGCCTTTGCCCTGCAGTGGGCGTAGACAGGCTGATGATGATGATGATGATGAGTAAAAGGGTTTGACGGATATGTCTGGCTGGTAATGACAAGAAAATTTTCTTCTCGTAAACTTATGCAGCTAATAAGAAAACTAAGTTCTTTTTCGGGCTACTGGGTGGTGTGTGCATAAAATATAAAATACTCAATCAAATATAAACTATCGATTTTCGGATCCGTGTCGATCTCTCGTGGAATCACCAGTTTGCGATAACCACGGTTAGGAGACTGACTGCGATTGGCTCTGCTGTAACCGTGGTTAGCCGTAACCGTAGTTGGCTTAACCGTATTTAAGGCTGTTCGTGTGACAACGGTTTTAATGGGCTTTGGTTGAAACAAAGGGACGCCAACCAAGGTACTGAGTAAAAAATTGAAGGACACTTTGTACATTCCAAAGTGTGTTCGGCGAAAGTTTGTGGCCATTCGACTGACTATGCCATGTCTTTTTGTTTTGTCGGACGGACACGAAATGACGGACGGACTGAGAGACACATGGACGGGCGGACGGACGGACGGACGCACGGACGGAGGGACGGACGGACACAGAGGATTGGACGGACTGACACGGGTGGACGGACGGACGGACACGAATGGACGGACGGACGGACAGAAACGGACGGATGGACGGATGGATGGAGACGGACGGACGGTCGGACAGACGGACACATGAATGGACGGACGGACACGGACGGACGGATGGACGGACGGTCAAATGGATGGACGGACACGGACGGACGGACGGATGTACGGACGGAGGTGAGCATGAGACATTAAAGGCTTTCGCCTTAAAAGATACGAAACTTCTACGAGAAGTCTTGAAGAAGCAGACGTGCACCTTGATTGTTGTGATGCAAATTCTTTTTTTGGTTCGTAACGGCCCTCTATGGCTGAGCCACTGAGAGTCTTATTGACAAAGCCGTTGGTTTAACAAACAAACACACGAAACATTTAATCAAGAATGAAAGTCAAAAGTATATATGTACACAAAATTACACTTAGTAAAAAGTTCACTGCACACGGTAAACCACTCCTAATTACAACCAAAACGTAAGTTCAATGATCTAAACAAGATAGTCTAGCTCTAACGCGGCTGAGCGGCCGAGCGGAGAACCCGAGTTCAGTCTGAGCAACACACGGATGCTTGACTGGTCGAGTTGACGTGGGCTGGCTGGCGACGACGATGGAGCGGCGGCTGGTGGGCGAGACGTTGGGATGCCAGGGGCAGACGGGGACACGGACGGATGGATGGACGGACACTGACGGACGCACACGGACGGATAGACGGACAGACACGGACAGACGGGCACGGACGGACGGACGGATGGACACGGACGGACGGACGCCGGACGGACTTGAGCATGAGTCATTAAAGGCTTTCGCCTTAAAATCCACGCATCTCCACGAAGTGAATGATGACGAGTGGGCGAAGCTAGGTCCTAAGATCCATAATGTGTACGTTGAAGTCGCCGAGTAGTATAAAGGATGGACAGATGGACGGACGGACGGACAGACAGACAGACGGAGGCACAGACGGACGGACAGAGGCACGGACGGATGGACGCACGATGGTCGGACGGATGGAGGGACGGACGGATGGACGGACAGATGCACGGACGGACGGACAGATGGACGGCGCAGGTGATCATGTATTGTGCTGTCATATACTTGATTGATGTACACATTTTTTACACAGATGTTTTCGTTTTTCGTTGTGCAGGTGTTCAGTTTGGGTTTCGGTTTTGTGTACCGTGACGGACGCCGGACAAGGCTAGGCCCTGAGGAGCTTCACCCCTAAAAATTTGCTAGATCCCGCGTTTTATGGGATTCGATGTCATTCGAAGCATGCGGAGGGAAGGTGAATGTGTTGTATATTTTTTGTTGAGCAAAACGTTGCGAAATGACGCTAAACATATGTACAAATGTTATACGCACAGACATGTATCTTGAACAGTCGCATATGTTTTATATAATCAGTTGTTTACAGTTGCGTAACGATGCCAAAAACAACACGGGTATTACCAACACTATAGAAGCGGTAAGCTGATATGCAGCTCTTGTGCTTGCGAGGATGGTAGTACTGGCTAGTGCTACATACACCAACTTCAGTGGATGGCGTTTAGGTATACAATTGACGTTAACCCGACGTGACGCCTGTATCGTTGGAGTACAAAAGTAATGTATATAAAATTAGATGGCCAGCACTGCAAGCACAATTAACGTTTCATCATTAAGCCTGCATAGGGTCTTTTTCCAAAGGAGTTCCGAGACCTGGCGGGGCTCTGTGGTAGAATACTTGATTGCCACGCAGAATGCTTGGGTTTGATTCCTGCTGGGACCATAACATATATTCGTAGCCTTTGTCGGGTCATCGCTACAGATGTCGGCTTTTCTTAACGCTCTCGCATTTTAATTACCAATGTCTCTTCTCGACGTTCCTCGGTAAATATGGACTGTCCAACACCTGTGGCTCATACCCGCATACCGCGGCCCGTGGTATACGGGTATGTGCCACACGTGCCTGCAGGAAAGGGTTTGACGTCGTACGTGACAGGATTTTTACATTATTCATGTGATGACCAGACAGTCGCAATCGCCAAACGCTGTTACCCTCCCATACTAATTTTGGTCTACCCCAAGTTAGGGAGGTGATCACGAGAGCACCCAGAGGCGTGAATTAGGGGGGGGGGGTTGCCATGACCTCCCCCCCTCCCAAACTCTTTCACGTAGCGTTCTTGACAGACATATCTCGTGTGTGTAGAATATATCATAAAAACGTCCTTTCTGGATTGCAACTCCTGATAACTCGTATTTGAAGCTACGAGATCAGAAGGCTTATCATAGAGAACTTAAAATGTGAGATATTGGCATTAAGGAGCATTTACACCATAATCGGAAAAGCTAATTTTTCGCCAGTGGACTCATGAGTCGACTCACTCAGGCTTACTCAGACTCAGATTAAGCCATGAGTTCGAGTCTGAGTGAGTCCGGGTGGGCAGTATGTTAGTGAGTTTAAGTCCTAGCGAGTCCGGCTGAGAAAATGTTTAGTGTGTCCGAGTCCAAGTGAGTTCTGTTGAGGAAAACTTCGGTGAGTTTAAGTCAGAGTGAGCTCTCATAGGAAAATGTATTTTTGGAGTGAGTCTGAGTGAGGTCCAATTTTTCGTACGTACTTGCTGCTCTGGTGTCATGTTTCCCTCTGCTGGTTCCAAGCTCAAGGGACCGTGGGCCTCGTCCAGCAGTTTTGTGGCTTTTAGCTTATAGCCCTCAACATCTGTATTTTTTGGAGCCTGATGTTTAAATAAAAATGATTCTGATTCCTATGAGCCCTCTTTATAACCCACAACCTTCGCAACGTGGCGCTTATGGACTATTAGGCCTACGCATGACAATACACGCAAGCGTAACTTATCACTTAACGCATCGGATTTACTCCACAGATAAGGGGCTATACTTTTCCAAGATGTGTTCATTTTATTTATTCAGTGATCAAGCACGCCATTGCCACAGTTACTAGCGAGGTGTGTTCGTTCTTGGCATCCCTGCTATCAGCAGCGCCATAACAGAAGTGAGAGTATGCCTGCATGAATAATTTTCAGGACAGTTTTTATGGAATTGAAATGCATCCCCAAAGTATTGTGTATGACAGGCTTCTACGAACTGTGCTATGGTCACGAAGAAACCGTATGGGGAACGTGCACTGAGCCGGTGGCGCCGCGCTGCGACAGTGAACGAAAGGAATTGGCGTGTTCCTTGCAGCAGCCGACCCATGAGAGCAGCCGTGTCAGGTTGTTAGCGGTGCTTCGCAATGTTGCGTATGAATTGCCGTGTCGTAAACTGTGCCGATAAGTAGAAGAACTACGCACCTGGAACAAAGTTTCTCAGTTTTCCGCCGTGACTGTGCTTCAGAAAGCGGTGGGAACACTGGTTTAGTGTACGCCGCGTGAAGCAAGTGATCCCGCGAGCACATTTATGAAGTACATGCTGTAGCTAGTTCGATGTGAATTTACTCTCCACGCAAGTTAACTGATATTTTTAACGTGCTGAAGGAACCGAGGGGCATCCGGAAAAGTGATCTCGACTCTGTAGTCCACAATTCGTTGGCGGAAAGCAATCGACAGATCCAGCAATTGTCCCTCGTACACTGCTGCTGTTTTTCCGCCGTATCGCAGCTCGTAAACAGTAAAATTAAGGAAGAAGTCCTGCATACCAGGCAAGATGCGTCGCAGACCACGAGAATTTCAAAATGTATTCCCCATCTAGTGCCCTTAACAGCACTGTGCGTGCAAGAGAAGCCTGGCCACGCCGTTCTATTGCGCTACGTGACAGCTGAGATATCACGTGCAAAGCTGGCACGTGACAAATTTACTGAAGGACTCATGCAGCCCGAGCAACGCCTACAAACGGAGCTGAACTACTGCACAGAAAACTTCGCGCAAATGCCACGCATTACTAAATGCGACACATGCAGTTCGGCGACCGTACGTTTTACTTGCGCGCATAGCAAGGGTTTGTCTAACCCATGTCAGACACAAATGTCGTCGTTTACTCAACAATAAGCAGGCAAAATGGCAAGAAATAATATTTACAAATATCGATGGTGATGGTCTATGCTTCGAGCTTTACGCCGGCCGGCCGCAGGAATCGCCCTTTCAAAACACTCTGCCACGCGTCTGTGCTACGTCACATCGAAATTTCTGTGCTACGTCACGTTCTGTGCTACGTCTGTGCTACGTCACATCGATTTATTTCGTAAATTTATATCCTTTCTCTTCGTTTGAGGCCCCAAAAGAATCATGCGCTGTTAGCTTTCTGGAAGCCTATCCGTTTTATCAAACCTGTCACCTTGCGCACTCGCACTTGCATGCAACGCGGACGTAGCTGACGGAGAGACGACGACTCGTAGCACGCCAGTTGACACTGAAGTGGCCGCAAGTCGCCACTCGCGGTGCTGGCGGCGCATAGGGTGCACTGCACTGCTGCGCCCCCCGTAGGTGCTGCACGTTTCCCATAGCTGATTCACCCTGGCGGCCGTGGGAACGTCCCCGTGGCTAGTCTAGTGACGTGCTATGGGCTCGTTGTTGAAGTATAATTCATCATTACACTAAAAAAGAAGTTCGTCCCACACATAGTGCATACTAAGTTTAATGTATGTTGTTATGGCATTGTTTCTTTTGTTTCCGGTGTTTTCTGTACGTCCCTGCTCTCGAACGTAACGGGCCAACGAAAGAAGTGTTGTTCCTAATACAGCTGACGTTTGTAGAAAAGTGATTGAGGCAAGAAGCCGAAAGCGCGTTTTAACATCGAAGTTTTTTAGCAACTCGTTCCTTGTGAGTCGATCCACAAAGCTATCATCATCATAAATGGGTATGTGCCACAAAAATGGGGCGAATCCCATTACTCACCACTGGTCCACAAAATATGAAGGGGACAGTTAGCCCAGCAAATGGCTGCGAAGCGACAGCGGTGAGCCGAAGGCCCCGAGTGCCTAAAACGAGAGAATACTAGCGAACGGTAAAGGCAACGCCGGCTGCGAGAAGACCCCGAAGCGATGGAAGGTCTGCACCAGCGACGACGTGCCCGTAGATCTATGAGAGATGCGAACGCTTGGTTTCAGTGCGAGTGTCTGTCTCTGGAATTTGGTCATCCGTGTCGTGTCTGTGACTGTCTGCGGTTTAACACGCACCTTTTTGTGCTGAGAGTCAACCTATAAACAATCTAGCATCATCTAGCTAAAGCCTAGCAACAACCTAGAAGAAACCTGTAGAACCTGCACCACCTACTGAGGCCTAGAAACAACCTAGAAGCAACCAGATTAGTCTTCAGAATCATCCAGTTCACCGTTTCAAGCCTTTCTCGGCGGCTTAGAGCAAGCTGTTACTGCATTACTAAAAGAAAGTAATTGTGCGTTGAAGACAGATACTCGTATTTTAATATTTTTTTTTGTGATCATGTAAACCCATTTCTTTAAACTAAAAAAAAGTCACCGCCTTGACACACTGTGGAGATCGTTGACCAGCGAAACTCAAAGAGCCGGCACTGGTGTTCATGATTGGGTTTATCACGCGGGTATATAAAAGTGTTCCTGAACCATGTTACGCAATTGTGTGTAGCTTTAAGCGCCCTTTTATGCCTCGTGAGCTAATAATAATACCTCAGATTTTACGTCCCAAAACCACGATATGATCATGAGGAACGCCATAGTGGAGGGCTCCCAAAATTTCCACTATCTGGTGTTCTTTAACGCGCTCTGACATCGAACAATACACGGGCTTCTAGCATATCCTTCCACCGAAATGCGACCGCCGCTGCCGGGATCGAACCCGCGACCATCGGGTCAGCAGCCGAGCACCATAACAGCTACACCACAGCGGGGGTCATGCCTCGTAAGCTTGAACCGCCGAATCCTCGGCCCCAAATTGCCGCTTGCGAGCTGCTCCACGGCCGCACGCCGTTCATGGGCCATGAATGGGGCGTATGCTCCTTTACAATATTGCATTTGAGCAGGATGCGCCTTTTACGGCGATATGCGATAGTCGCTTTCCAAGGCACTCGGTCAACTAGAATCTGGATGACCAGAGTCTTTCGGAAGTAAGAATCCTGTGCCACAGACAGGACTTAACGTCGCAGAAGAAGGCTGTGCAGGCGCTTCTGCGCTTTCTGCATTCAACCGGTCTCTCCAAACGACTCTGATCGGAACGTCCTGCATGTGTGTGCACATGTGTGCATTCTTTTTTTACAGCGAAAGCTGTTGCGAGATCACAACAAGGGTCATTTCTGCGCCGTAGTTGTCCGCCGCCGCCGCCGCCGGTGTCCGTAACCAATATCGCACGAAATAAGAAAAAACTAAGTAAATAAAAAAACACCCATGACAGAGTGGGAATCGAACCCGGGTCTTCCGCGTGGCAGCCCAGCGCTCTACCACTGACCCTATGCAGGCTTCATGTCGGGTAAGGAATCGCGTTAACGTGTGTTGTAAAGCGTTTTAGAACAGTAAAGCAAGAACCAGGCGTCACACAATGCGAATTGCGTAACGAGTGGGGGCGTTCAATGCTCCAACCCATTACAAAAGCCTCAGGCAAACTTCTTCATCGTCGTCAGCCACAGCATCAACAAAGTGCACATAATGCGTTACAAAGAGTGTAGCGGGTACCGCGCTTTTCTGAAGAATGACGAATAATGGCATAGTCGACGCTTGCCCACTACACAAAAATTATGATGAATTATGGCCTAGTGGATGCCATGCAAGTGCGCTTGTAGTAGTTGCCCCCAAGAGTGTTTCAAAAAGGCTCTAGAAAGGACGCTCTCCCAGCTTTCGCTGTGGCTGTGCAGCGCGTCCCGCGCAGGCCTGGCGTTTTTTTTTATTATTTTTATTTTCTCTCTCTCTATATCCTCTTTTCGATCCCTATATCCTCTTCTCGCCCCTGTACAGGGTAGCAAACCGGTTCTTCTACCAGTTTAACCTCCCTGTCTCTTCCTTTATCTCTTTTTTTTTCTCTCGCTCTCTCTCTCTGCGTCTTATTGTCTGGTTTGCCGCATGCGCTTGGCGTTTTGTGTACGATCTTGTGGAGCCATTTGAACAGCCTGCATCTTTTTGACGCATTCTCCGTTTCGCGACACTTTAGTGGACCAGCGGTGAGTAGTCAGGTTTGCCCAATATCTGTGGCACATACCTGCATTAAGGATTTTCTGCCTAAGGACATCCGTCTCACTTGGGCATATACAGCTTCGCGGCAATTGATATAGTACCAGATATCGGCAAATGATATAGTACGCGAGATCGAACAGAGTCGGCACCTAACGGCGAACGGACAAAGCGCCGAAGTGTGGGTGCGGGTGGCCCCCCACCGCTCGAGCAACAGTGTGTCTTGTGTTTGTTGCTGGAGAATTCGCGATGGAAGTTGACGGGGAAAATTTGGTCGACGTTTAGTAAACTATTTTTTTCCTTTTTGAAACGGAAGCTCGTTGAGCCGGTCGCTTTTTTTCTTCTGAGTAGCGAAGCGGAAAGCATTTGTTTAATGCGACCGCACCACATACGCTTGTCCTCCAGCCTTCCGGGCTTAGCAAAGACCCAAAAAAAAAAAAAAAAAAAAAAAAAAGCCGGCATATCCCACGCACTGTGGGAATCGATAAAATGCGAAGAAAGCCAGCAAGGCGCAAATGATGCTGTACATAACATGAATGTCATGATTTACAGGTTAGGACCTGTCATTTATATTCGTCATACAGTCACGTCACGCAATACCATATTTTGGTGTATATCAAGCTAGCGAAACGGCCGTCAGGACACCATGAGCGTGGCATCTAAATCATGTTGTACATGACATGCACATCCTGATTTTCATATTACCACCTGTCATTTATGTTGGTAAGGCAAAAATGTCTCATCATACCAATTTTTGGATATATCAAGTTAAGGAAACGGCCGCAGGAGCGCCATGGACATGGCGTGCAAATCATACCGTTCATGACAAGTTAGTCATGATTTTCATGATATGACCAGGCAGTCATGTTCTTAATTCAGTCATGTTATGCCATACGAATTTTGGTGTAAATCACATTAACGATACGGCCAAGAGAACACAATGTCGTAGGCGGATAGATAGATAGATAGATAGATAGATAGATAGATAGATAGATAGATAGATAGATAGATAGATAGATAGATAGATAGATAGATAGATAGATAGATAGATAGATAGATAGATACGCTCAAAGTCGCCGAAGTTCGCTAAGAAATGCTTCGAATTTAAAAAGTTCACGTCCAGTTGACTGACGAGAAAAGAATAGCGGTATTGAACTGCTCATGGCCTGCTGG
>JALIZH010015500.1:0-22469 GCA_030522465.1 Rhipicephalus appendiculatus
TGTGGCTATAATACTGCACTTAAATCAATGACGGGACAAGTGCTACTAAGTTAAGGCACGGGGCAGTCTTGGCATCCCCTCAGATAACTAGGGGGGCCTGCGGTATTTTCATACCGCGCTCAAGCTAACCATATCCTCACTTCTTCGCATCCACACATGGTTCCCTTTAGCGGGAGATGGGGAAGTTTTTTTTATCTCGCTCCTTCTTTCTCTCTCTTTCTCTGTTTCCCTTTCATTCTTTCTTTCACTCCTGTTTTGCTCTATCCTTATTCTATCTCCTTTTCGTGTATGTTTCTTTCTATCACTTCGTCTGTGTTTCTATTTTTCATGCATTTATTTCCTTCAATTCTCTTTATTTTTCTCTTCGTCTCTTTCTGTCGCTTTCTTTATTCCTGTCTGTCTTTCTTTTTCTCTCTCTCTACGTTTTCTGTCTGTTTATCTTTTTATCTCTACAGTTTCCCTTCCTCTTTGTTTCTATCGCTTTCTTTCTGTCTTCCTTTTTTACGGGTTCGTTTGCATTTGACACTCGCGCCTGCTGTACACGGTAGTGTGGCTCGCTCAATTCCTGTGGCGCATACCACCGGGAAAGCGTTGCACGCCGGAGCACAAGTTACCGTTTAAACAACTTCGTTGTAACGAGATTGAAGAGAGCGCGTACCGGCTCATGATTATAGTTCTTTACGACGGGCCGCAAGTTACCGACAGCTTAAACAGCTTTGCTGTTAAAAAGTTTGGGGGGGGGGGGGGGGGGTTAGCACATTCTAAAATTTAAGGGCGAAATATTATTTGGCCCTTCTTGTTAATCTGCTGATGTGCTTTGCTTTATGATGAGCGGCAGTTACTAATAGAGGCACATGTATCAATTTGTAATTTCACAACAGCAAACACGTAAAAGTGATACAGTGTGCGTCTTACTACTTCACATATTATAAGGCAATGCGTATGAAAAAGTCATTCACAGGTGCGACTGCATTTAAGATGGCCGCGATTTCCAACATCATCCTCTCACAATACGCCAGGCCATCACCATCACCATTTCAAGCCCCGATCGTGCGCTCGTGAGCACGCAGTACTCATTCCATAGCGCTGCTTGGAACATCCATGCTGAAGATCGTCCTTTTGCATAAGTACAAGCTCCATTATTAGCAGCAAAGAACAAGCGTTGGAAGGAAGGAGCGTGTCTTATGACACCACGAGTGGAGCACGGCGTAGACGTGCCACAGCCGAGTGACCGTGTGCTACGATTCGACCACGCCGCGTTCGTTGTCTCCATTGGTGTGATCGCGGCGACCCTGTACATTGCCGTGCCCATCTGGCTGAGCCTGAGCCTGATTCGTTGCAAGGGCAGCCAGTGCCTGTCACTCGAGCGGGACATGAGCCGCGCCATGGATCCCAGCGCTGACCCTTGCAGCAACTTCTACCAGCACGTGTGCGGCCGTTGGGTGCGCGGAAAGGCGAAGTACCGGTACGTCACCCTCAAGTACAGCAACTCCCGGAACAAGGATCTGTTTGAGCAACTGGTGACGCGCCTCTCCCTGAGTCCGAAACGCCGCCAGACGATCGGCGACAAGCTGGCCATACTCTACTTCAGGTGAGGAGCGTCCGACAAAGCTGCGACTCTTCTTCTTTCGTCCTCGAATCATGCGCGACTCGGCTTTGGAGCGTTTCGTCCTGGGCACAAATATTAACGGACATTTTGACAGCTACTCGGCTAGGAATCTTTGAGATCTTTTACTAGGATGTACAGAACTGTTCGGGAGAGGGCGCCATAGGATTCCACATGTTGTTCCGATAGGTATTATAGGATGTGTTTGAAAAGTCGATGCGCGGCTTGAACACGTCGAAGGCTAGGTGTTCAAAGACTCAGAAGAAACTAGAGTTGTTTTTAAGTTTCCTCTGCTTAGGCATCATTCTTAAGCAACCACGTTCACTTCTGTTTTCTCTGGCTGGATTTCTATATCCCTATGCCACGTACAGGCCTTAGAAGAATATATTGAAGCGACCTCTTAGTGGCTTAGTCACATATGGCCGAGAATCTTCGATATGGCCATATGGCCTCAATCCGGCAGATAAGACGCATTCGACAAATACGACACCTCACGGTCCAGTATACAACAAAATACTGGTTATATGGACCGACGTTGTGGAACAATGCCGGAGAAGAGCACTTCGGGACACGCACTTCTCGCTGTCATTACTCGTGAATATTTGCCGTTCTTGTGTATTTTTGAAAATTTAGTATTTTTAAACTTTGGTTTTGTTTTTTATGCAGCTGCTACGGAGGCGTTGACGACGAGAAGTCCATTGGCGATTTCCTCGGTCGACTCGGGCTCACCTGGCCGAAGCGGTCCCGCTCCAGCGCATTCGAGGTAAGGTGCACTGGGCACGACTGTCGGGACAGTGTGCTTGGCTGTCGCTTACCAGGATCGGGCCTGAAAGTGTCGCCAATACTAAATCTCGACAGTGCACTCTACCCGTGTTATCATCATATCCTCATGATTTACAACCTCACCTAGCGTAAATGAGTGCGATGTCATTGGGAGTGCTAGGTCTCATCTGGTGAGATCTCTCGCTTCTGACTTAGACGTGAATGGATGCGAGCTCGTTCGTAACGATCCATATAAAAAGAACAGCGCTAACTTAAACACGGCCCAAGGTAAAGGCACGACGTGAACTTAAAAGCTCTAAGCTAGCGGTGAGCCCATAGGTGCCTGCAGTGTCCCACCGAATCAAGAAGGCTTCAGGGCGTGCTGGTGTGCAAGTCATGTTCTCGCCCCCCCCCCCCTCTAAAAAAATGAATGAATGAATGAATATGACCTTTATTCAAGGAAAGGACGACTCTTGGTCGCTGTTGGGGATGAGGTGGGAAATGGGTAAGGGGAATAAAGGGTGATGAACAGCTTCATGTCACGCCTTCGCACGGGTCAGGCGACCTCTCCTACACCACTCTAAACAGGCCACTTTGACTACCGTATATTGCCAGAGCTTTCTGTGCTTCATGGTCGGACTTTATCAAATTCCGTAGAGCGGTCATGTCACCATGCAGCAGATGTTGAATGCGCCGTCTGCCTTTTGAGAAAGCTGCGCATGTCTAAATGAGATGTTCTAAATCTGATCGGCACAGCGTCTGACAGTGTGTGCATCGCGTAGGAGTATGGTCACTCGAAGGTCGGTGAGCTTGCTGCCATTTGTCAATTATGTGTGGCGTGTATGCAGAGTTGGCCATAACTTTGTTGAAAAAAAATTTCTTGTGGACGAGTAAACCCGCCCTTGTAATTTAGTATACACGCTGGTGTAGCTTCCAACAGTCTGTTCTTGCTGCCTGATTTCATTTTAGTGCGAATGTAATGCATAAGTGCTCCGCTAGGAGAGCCTGTTGCCCACATCTTAAGATATATGGGATCCATTTCAGGTTGGTCTCATAAATGAACTCGAAAAGGTGCAAAGAAGGGCTGCACGGTTCATTCTCTCTAAATATTCATCGACTGATTCAGTAACAGCTATGCTGAAACAACTCAAGCTACCACCGTTATCACAGCGGCGCCTAGTAGCAAGACTTAAATTTCTTTTTTTACTTTCAAAGCACCAATTCAACATCGATATTTCACCGTATCTAACACCTCATCTTAAGCGTACTCTCAGGAAAAAGCATGAATTCATGTTCACTGTGCCACAACTACATATTGACGCATATGCAAACTCATTCCTACCTCGAACCATAAAAGACTGGAACGCCCTGCCATCATCAGTTGTACAGTGCTTCTCGGCAGAAAATTTCGAAAATTGTTTAATAGCGACATTACAAATGTGAGTGTGAATGCTTACGCTTGTTTTTCTTTTCTTTTTTCTTTTTTATTGTCAAGTAGCATAAGTTACATACATCATAGAAAATGTTGCTGTTCAAGTACTAATTTGTTGTTTCTGACGGACTGACTTGGTTTTGTAAAACTCGCTTCATGTTCTGATAACTACTGTTTAGATTATGAGCATACATGTATTTTCTTGTTTAACATTGCATTGATGTACTTTTATTTTAACTTTGTTGTGTTGCCCAACAGCCCAATCTGTAACGGCCGTATGGCCAACAGTATTGTGAATAAAATAAAAATAAGGATTTGGGTATTCTGCGTGTGGCATGGAACTGGGGTGTGGGAAATTGTATATGTCTTCAAACCCACCCGCTTGAGCGGCGACCGCATGAGCGGCTGTGTTTCCCCCGTCCGTGCCAGTGTACCCTGGTGTCCAGAGAATTTCAACATTGGTTCCGATGTCTTGAATTCTTTTTAGATTTTTTCTAGTGTCGGTGGCTACGGCATCTTCAGTCGTTAGTGCCGTTAGTTCAGTTACTGCTTCATACGAATCTGTGAGAATGCGATAGTTAATTCTTTGACTAGTGATGCCTCCCAAATCGAGGGGAATAGTATTGACAGCCCTCCATATTGCCAATAACTCTGCGTGCAGAGTTGCACCCCCGGGAAGCTGACAACTGTGAAAGTCATTGCGTTGTGGTGCAGACGTGCATACCCAGGCCATGCTGGCTCTTTCATCGCTGATTGTGGCATCAGTGTATATGTCAACGGTGTTCGGTGGTCTGCTCTGTACCAGTGCCTTCTCAAGTAGCCTTCTGGCTTTCACGTTTTGTCTGGCGATAGGTCGTTGTTTCCTCCGAGTACCTAGCGGCACTTCCCATGGGGGCATTGTGAGCCATTCCTCAGCCACTGGCATCGCGTGGTCTCGGTTATCCCATGCCATGACTTGTTTTCCTTGAGGTGAATTTTCCAATCGACATCGCATTCTAAATTGTGCTTCGCTTATGATCTCCCGTATTGGTGGTATAGGTACCAGCTTGAGCAGGTCTTCGTTCCTCGTGTGCTTTGGCAGTCCAGTGATCGTTCGAAGAGTTGCCCGGTGCAACTTTTCAATGTCGTTGAGATCGCGATTTCTAGAAAGCATACACAGGTGTCCCGTATAGAATCCTCCCGACTGCCACTGCTTTTGCAAGTGTTTGGCATGCGTTCTGCCGTGCTCCACCACACTTATTTGATATGCGTCGGATCATGTGCAACATTGGAGTCCAATTGCGTTTTAAAGTGCATATCCACTGTTGGGGGCTATTGCAGCTAGCAATTTGGGCCCAGAGAATTCTAATTTGTCCATTTCAAGACGTGATATCTGTTTCACCGATGTGTAATGTAATCTGCTTGTTTGGATTCGTTGATCTTTTCCCATCTACGCTGAGCAGTTCTGTTTTCTCTGGCGTAGTCCGAGGTTGTCTAAGGTATCGGAGAGGCTGAGAATCGCTGCTTGAAGTTCTGTTTGCATACTGCGCTCGTCGGGATAATCCGCTGCTTCCGTCCATATTGTAATGTCGTCAGCGTAAATAGTAAAACGCGCTGTAGTGTCTCTCTCAAGCCTTTCTGCCACTCGTGTCATGGCTAGATTAAAGAGCATAGGTCCGAGGATGGATCCCTGGGGTACACCCCTATTCAAGTAATAGGTTCTGGGGCTCCGTCCCAGTGCCTTGCCATGGAGCTTGATAGGCCTGCTTTGGAGGAAGCTGCGGATCCACTTGTACGCATTTTGGCTAGGGTACCTTGCTGCCAATTCCTCCAATATGGCCTCTTGTTTCACATTGTCGAAAGCCTTACGCATATCAACTGCTATAATATAGTCGGGCATCTGTTTGCGAGACCTGCGGTTTATTACTCTGCGGAGCAACCATAGGCAGTCATGTGTACCCATGTTTGGACGAAAACCTGCTTGCGCTGGGTGTAGGACAGGTTGTTCGTATTCAATGTACTGTTTCATTCTTGTGTGTAGCATTCGTTCTATCTGTTTACAGACGGTTGAGGTTAGAGCTATAGGCCACAGATTTGCTGGTACTGTGTGGTCTTTGCCAGGCTTAGGTGTGGGGTGAGCGATAGTTTGATTCTGGCACCACGCCGGATTCTCAGGACTCATTGATAATTGCGAGGAGTTTGTCTTGGGCTTCATTGCTGAGGTTTCGAAGCTCTTGCCAAGTGACTCCGTCATGTCCGGGAGCTGATCTCGTTTTGCCCTGTGTCAGTGCTGCTACGAATTCACCCAATGTAAAGGGCTTGTCAAGTTCCGTTTTCGGGCCATCAATCGTGGTTGTAGGCAGTGGCTCCGGTGGTGTTTCCGCGGCATGAGGGAAGAAAGTTCGAATTACTCGATCCTCCAGCGTTGCAGCGTCCTCTCGCAGGAAGAGTTCCGCGAGGGGAGGCGCGCCTTTCTTACTCCCAAGCAGGCTTCTCAAAATCCCCCCACAGCCTTTTGAGACCGTATTCAGGTCCAAGCTTCGCGCATGTATTATGCCATTCGTCGGCTTCTAGAAGTTCTTGGTATTCCTTGATCAATTTGTACTGACGTTTCAGAGACATTAGATCTCGATGGCGTTTTCCTTTGTATCGATATTGTTTTGTGAGACGATTGGCCTTTCGCCAAAGGTTTGCAAGGTGGGCGTCCATGTTAGTCGTAGTGTCGTCACATGGTATGGTCTCTCTTGCCTCTGGTCGCGCTTTAGCGATCATAGCGCTCAATCCCTCAAAATCCGTAAAACAGTCCTCGGTAGCTACTCGAAATTTTTTCCAATCAAATACAACCGCTTGCCTTTTCTCCCTGATCTTTTTGCGATTTAGCGTAATGATCATAGGCAAATGATCGCTTCCCCATGTGCTCGAATCTACGTCCCAACGCCTTATCAACCCAGGAGTGGCCAGCGTTAAATCAGGTGTCGTGTCCCGTTGCCTCGCGTGTAGCCCTATGCGGGTTGGTGTCTCTGGTATGTTACACACGTTTAGAGTCGACCTTTCGATTGCTTCGTGCAGAGCACTTCCTCTCGAGTCAGACTTGATGTAGCCCCAAGATGAATGCTTGGCATTAAAATCTTCGCCCACCACGATGGGAAGGCTTCCGGCTTGCGCCTGCACTTTACCGAGCCACGTGAAGGAGTCATTTTGATCCTTGCTCGTTACTGGTCTGTAGTAAACGGAGACTACAACCATTGGCCGTTGTCCTCGCGGACACAGCTTAACTGCCACAATTTCTCTAAATTCGTTACTTAGCTCGGGAATTCGGAGTTCAGTTGCAGTACAGTCATTTCTAACTAAGAGAGCGGCTTGTCCTTGCGACTGTTCATTCACTTTACCCTGGTGTATTATAGTAGCATGCTGAAAGGTACGGTAACCTCTAATGGTACACGGTACTCGTGTCTCCTGCAATAATACGACAAGAGGTCTAATTCTGCCTATTTGATGTCTTAATGTGGAGCCGTTCTGCTTGAAACTGCGACAGTTCCATTGAATAAGTGTCGGTTTAGTAACCAGCTCTAATCTGCCCTCTTGAGTCGCTTGGGCTCCTCCTGTTTTTGTAAAATTTTCTGGAATTCGTTGAACATTGCTTGCATTTGGGTTTGTATCGTATTAGTTACAGTCTGAAATTTCTCCCGAAGGTTTTTTTCCAGGCGTTGAGTCTCTGTGTACCTTTCTTGACGTAGGATATTCAACATCTGCGCATATGCGGAGTCTTGCGCAGTAAGGGGCGTTGATGTTGAGAGAATCTTGCTCTGCTGAAGCTGCATATTTCCTGGTGGTTGCTGTGTCTGTGAGTTTGCCGTTATTTTCCGGCTCAATGATCGCCCAGCCCGACTCCCTGATTTAGCGCGTTTTGTGTCATTAGCCGGCGGAGTCGGTTCATGTTGCCGCGCTGGTTCGTTGATCAGACGGTAGTCTTGCCAGTATTTCTTGTAGCATCGCCCTTAATTGATGGTTTTCTTTGCGTAAATCTCTGATTTGTTGTTCATAGTCAATGGACAGCCCAGTTGTTTAGGTGTGCCTGCCTGAACTGTTTCAGACCAGCTCAGTGCCCTTCGGTGACCCTGCGCGTTCTGGCTCATTTCCTTTATGTCTTTGGGCATGCGACTGGGGCAAGCAGAGTTAAGTGATATGTGACCCTCTTTTAGGCAGGCAACACAGAAGAGCTCGTCATCGCATTCACTATCCTCAGAGTGCTTTCGTCCACATTGCTTACAGACTTCCTCTGACGGGCAGTACTTGGCAATGTGTCCCAATCCATGACAATTATAACAGGCTATGACCTTGGGTCGGTACTCAGCACCTTAGTGATTTCATAGTCGAATACAAGCCTGTTAGGGGGCGATTCTGAATCAAACGTAAGTAGCAGCATGTTAGTCTTCCCGAGCAGGCGCGCATCAATGATTTTTGCCGTTTCGCATCGCAAGTGGTCAATTATATATTCAATGGTCTGGCCCGGACGCACTTTGATGACGCCTCGACTACTCCCGACTCTTTGAGCTGGTGTTCTTTCAATGCTTACTTCATACGAGCGGACTCGACCACACGTTTTCTCAGCTAATCGCGTAACGCCGCAAGTCTTTCAGCGTGTTCGTCATCCCTGACTGTAACCTTTATACTGTTCGCCGCAGCGTCATAGCGAAAGATCTCCAATTCTGCAAGTTCCCAGCTTTGCGCGGTCATCTCTATTCGCCTCGAGATATTGGCGTGGCGCCCTCTCGCGTGTGACGTCAGGGAGAGGACTCGGATGCAGCTCTTCGCGCGCGCGTTCGCTACGTGAAGGCTGCTCGACGCTGCCAGCCTGCCTATCGTGCTCGAGTTATTGAAACATTGGTGGGCGGCTTGATAAAGCAATTTGTACTGAATGTTCAAGCAAAATGCCCATCGAAAGCGAGCGGAGTTGCCGTCAGGAGCACGTTCTGTGTCGATTGCTCCTGTTGTCGTCTGCTAGCCATCCATCGTACGTCTGCTTCTATGGTGAATGTGAATTTTTCTTTTCGCGACTGTTCTATGGCCGTGGCGCACTCAAAATGACTTTCCTGCCCGTTTTCGATAACTTGACTTCAGCGTTCGGGGTTCAGCTTCCATGTCTGCGTTAAAGCGCAATAAATGTATACCGCGTGCTGCGCGTGTTCGGTTGCCAAGCCTGCTCCTTCGATTCAATTCATATGTTCGGAGCATGACAAACGACGTGTGATGTCATTCAAATAAATTAAGTGGCGTTACCGGCAACAACGTTTGATTAAATACACATTTTTATCAGCTGCCGTGTAAGCGCGTCGTAAGTACTTTAAATTGAAACACGAAATAAACAGGGTGAGTCTAAAGGGGATGCACGACGGGGATATGAAATATCAATAGGTTGTCCGGAGTGATTTTCTTTTGTTTTTGTTCAATTTTTTTGCAACATATTTTAATCCTTACGTTAATAAATCGACGTTTGTTCACTCGTTCACTGTGGTCTGAAAATATGCTGAACAGAATTAGTGTAATCATACTAACGTTGATAAATATGAAGCTTTCGCATCGAAAGATGTCTTTGCAATAAAATATTGTAAATCAGTCTCAACGGTCTACTCCTGATGTGGCTTGGTGCGATCACTGTACTAAAGAGACTCGAGTTCCTTATGCATTTGCCTAAGTTGACTCGAAGGCGAAAGCCATCTTTTTCTTGAGTCGATGTATTGTTCCTTCGCCGCCCCCCCCTCCGACTGCTTTCTGGACGTAACGTGGTTTTGCATTGAAGCTTTTTACACATCACCTGGTTTTGCATCGCCTCCGAGATCGGCCCACCAATCACGGAGGCAATGCAAAGCGGCAAAGCGACGATGACATGTGATGACGTAATCATGTGACATGACGTTATGGCGTCACAAATTTTGTCGGTCTGGGATGTCATGATGACGTGATCATGTGATGAATTTTCGCATCAGTCGTGTTGACGCTGGCGACACGGGACGCCGATGGTCAATTTTCGCAATTTATGTGGAATCTAAGGCTCCCACCTTAAAATATTCAATCTTGTTACAGCACGGTAAAGAATCACAATAATCAGCCACAGGGGCCAAAAGAATGGTGGGAAAGAGCTCTCTTTCTCCTCTTCCTGGACACATTCGCCGATTTTTCCTAATGTTTACGAAGCTGTACTATCGGTGTCAAGTGAAACGCGAACACTGCAGCTGATCGCGTTGCCCAAGCATTAGAAATATAGTGCGCGCCATCCTGTCATTACCATTGGCAGGCTCGCACAGTCTAGTAGGCAGCACTGCGCGATCGAAAACATGAATGCGGCTCATGAACGTATCTATCTCTAATAAGAGTCGAACTGTACCGCGCGCACCACTGCTGGCGTTTCATTCCGAGCGATCTTATTTGCATCCAGCTCGCCCAATCTATGCTAGTGGTCCGCAATAACCCGCTGGTCGATGAAGTTATCGATTTCATTTTGTCGGCTGTCGTGTCTGCACAAGTCCACATGACTACAATTGGGAGTGGAGCGTGAATTTTCGTTCACCTCAAGTCTGTTTACACAACGCTGATTTTTGCGAATAAGACGCAAAATTGATCGCGCTGCGATTTCAAAGCAGCGGAGACTCTAACTCACTTGGCGGGGGGCGTGCGCGCTTTCACGTAAGCTATTTCAACGCCATCCAGCCCAGTGAGCGACGCTACGAACTCGGGGGCATGAACCTGACCGCGATGCCTGTCGGTATACAGAAGATATGTTAAATGTTAACGTTACTTAAACTCATGTAATGCTAGCAGTCATTTCAAGAAATATCATAAGAAGAAAATGCAGCTAGTAGTCGAGGAACGCCGCGCGACGCGAGGCTAACTATAACGAAAATGCTGCTGTTTTAGCCAGAGCGTAGCAGACGACAAAAGCCGAATCCCCGTCCTTGCGTCACCGGAGCGCCGTTCGCAGCGCCGCCATCGGTCGCACACGAGGCGAATTGCAGCTGCTATAGCCTGCTTAGGTATGTCATGTACATGTACCTTATTAAGTGGCCTGATTGAGAGTGCAAAATGAGGTCGACTCACCCGTTCAAGGCGAAGCTGTTCCGGCTTGACCTTCCTGTTAGGCTTCCGCTTGGCGAATATGGACCATTGTGCGTTTCTGTTTTCGGCGTCGTCGTAGCTGTCGTTGTAAGCCTCGGTTTCGTCGTCGTCGGTCTCCCGGGTGTCCGCAAGTGGGCGATGTCATCGCCCACTTGCGGTCCTTTCTTCTGCCTGAGCTCCGCCGCCGAGCGACGCACGTCGGCGTTTCCTACAGCTGTTCGGCGCTCGTTCGGTGTTCCGTCCTTGGCGTTCTTCGTTGGCCTCGTTGGCCGCGTTCTGGAAGGGCTGCTGTCCAATTTTTCGTTTTCTCCACTTTTCGGCGGGCACTCTACTCCCAAGCTGGTGTCACTGAGGCGCGGCTGGTGCTGTAGTGGTAGCGATATAATGTCGAGCTTACCGGGCCGGCCTCGTTGAGGCCGCACTCTCGTGCACCGGTATGGTGGCGCCACCGCTCGGCAAACTCGGTCGCACCCCCATGCAAACCGCCATAGGATCCCATGCATTTTGAATGAAGTTTGCGCATCCGTTGTGCAAAAACAAACGAGCGCCATCTCTCGAAAATATTTCACACCGACGACTAGACACCTCCTCGCTTCCACCGCCTTCGTTTCCTTCAAGTCAACTCCTCTCTCCCCCCTTTTTTTTATTTCTTTCGGTTGCCGTGGGAGCGCGCGCTGTGCGGTCACCAGCGCACCGAACATGACCGGTAGGGCTCGTCGGCTCGTCGCTTCCGTCGTGTCTTTCTTGCATGTTGCGAAGTTAAAATTGTGTAATGGTGGTGGCCACACGTAGGACGGTAAGCCCTGACTTCTCTCAGCTGCCATCGCATCAACGGAAATGCTTCAGATCCTTCAGTCGTGCACTTTTGTTCGTTGGCTGTACAAGATGGCCTCCTACAAGACGGCGTTTTTCTTTGACAGTCAATTATGAGTGTAGTTGTCGGCGTAGCAGCGGTTTGATGACCCGAGAAGGGGAACAGGTGCTACATCGTGGGAACCGCTGATATGACGGCAACCTTTACGACGTTACTGTACGCGCACAATTGTGCTACGGTTGAAACCACCACCGTGGTTGAAACACCACGCCTGGCTTCGCGCGTCTGCTTCATAGCACTGTGTGGTAGCAAGTGGGTTGTTCTGTTGCGTCGGTTAATATTGAATTGCAGTTGGAATACAGTTTTTACAAAGGTAAGTGAGGCTGTAAGTAGTCGTCCTTCTTTATGCTCGCTAGTCCACGAACATTACTTCTAGAATCGCATTTTATGTGGAGTTTCACGTACCAAAAGAGAATCTAGCATACGAGAATCTAGCTACACGCGTACACATTTCCTATATAAATCTGAGTAATGCCGCGCGTGCGCATTTCCTATATAAACCTGAGTAATCTTCTGCGTAATTTAAAACACATGTGATAGAGGATCGTGGCTTCGACGGTGAAAGTGATTAGATTTTCAGAAATAAGTGGTTGTAATGCAGTTCGAAGTTCCTCAATTTTTTGTACGGTCTGTGAAATAATAATACAAAAAAAACAGTGCGAATGATTGTGGGTCATTTACTATAGTACTTTCACACATTATTATGCAGCTGTATGGCGCCTGTTACAACGTCAAGTTAGCTAACCGTTTTTTTTTTTTTGGCCGTATAGTTAAGTGCTGTACAAAGATGAAAACGTGTGTCTTTTTATGCGTTTCCTAAGCAAGCATACAACCGCGATGTACATTGTTGTTGTGCTGGTTAGAGTGTTCAATAAAACAAGAAGTCTGTTTTATGTTGCAACAGTTTTTTATTTCGTCTGTGTTAGCAGATCACGCGAACAACTTCAACGCATGCACGTTAGAAACGCATGTATTGCATCACGCACGTGCACAGTAATAATAAACGGGCCTGTCATTTTCAAACAAATAACATAGAACAATCGACGTAACAAACGTCACGGCTGTCTAGTGGAGCAGCGTCGGCAGTGCAAATATCAAACCAGAATGTAAATTGAATAAAAAGAAGAAACGGTTAGTAGCGGGCGCTTTGCGCAAGGCGCCTATGAGCCGCGCGTTGCCGCGTCGGCCGAGTTTCGCCACCGTTCGCCGTTGGTGGCGCCACCTGTACAGCTCAAAGCAGCAGCGCACGAGGCGGATAGACGTGGTTGGGCTTAGGTCCGTGGGCCGCCGTTGAAAATTGTCCTTGTAGTTCAGAAGAAAGGCAACTGGAGTTGATAAAAAGCACAGCACACTCACCAGGAGTGTCCACCGTGTCAGTTATCACAGTTTTGCTGCCTCGGAACGATTTTAGCGCATGATTTCAGAAGAAAAGATCGAGGAGCCGAGGTGAGACGCGTCTACACACTCTGGCGATCGGAGCCCCCCCCCCCCCCCCCCCCAAAAAAAAAAAATAAATAAAAATAAAACTACACTCTTAGAAAAAAAGGTTGGCATATTCACTAAGTGCTACCACTTTACTTGTCACAGAATCCACTAACCAGCTAGTAAATGCAGCTAGTAAAAGTAACCCTAGTGAAAAGCACTACCTCGTTGGGCTCGTAACAAACACTAGCCCAAATACTAACAGGCTGGGTAAAAGTACTACGTCGTTGGGTAGTTAAAAGTACTACCTAGTTGGTTAAAGGCACTACGTCGTCGGGTAGTGGAAAGTACGACCTCGCTAGTTAAATGTACTACCTCCTTGGGTAGTTATAAGTACTACCTAGTTAGTTAAAGGCACTACTTCATCGGGTAGTGGAAAGTACGACTTCGCTACTTAAATGTACTACCTCCTTGGGTAGTAAAAAGTATTACCTAGTTAGTTAAAGGCACTACTTCGTCGGGTAGTGGAAAGAACGACCTCGCTCGTTAAATATACTACCTCGACGGCTAGTTTAAATTGCTACCTCAGTAGTTTAATGCACTACTTCGTCGGGTAGTATCATGTATGAAATAGCTAGTTACAGGTACTGCCTCCTTGGGTAGTGAAAATAGCTACCTCTGTAGTTAAAAGCACTACCTCTTTTGGCAGTCAAAAGTACTTCCAAGCTAGCTGAAGGCACTACTTCCTTGGCGAATTCACTGCCTAACCAGTTAAAATCACTGCACTTTTGGGTAGTTAGAAGTACTCACTAGCTAGTAAACGTCACTAACCAAAGTACTGATCAGGTAGCGACAAGCATGCTCGTAAACATCACCACGAAACTATTCAACTATTCACATTCCGACAGAGGCACAAAGATAAAACGTGATGCTGCAGTGCAAACTCACGAAGTGCTTTTATGCAATGCAGTACATGAACAGAAGAGACAATCCAGAGAATACAGAAATTTTATTTAATTTTTTTTCTGACGATACCACATTCTTTCTCATTGCATAAATCGCCCGCATGATCACCAAAGATGGAGCTTTCGATGCCGGTAGTTCACAAAAATGCTCCACCAGACCGAACGTGTTCTTATTTTGTTGATCGTACTTGATACTGAACACCCAATACATCTCTAAAAGTAACACGAAACCAGCGATGGAGTCTACCACTTCAAGCTCAAGTCCCTCGAACACCGCACAAAGAACCGTTGCGCCATCGATGTCCTTTGTGACAAGGGATGGGTAGATGCCCTGTAATAAGATCACAAAGCGTTAGCACACAAAAGCAAAATATTAAGCAATTAGTTATTTCTTACCGGCCCTTCCAAAAAGTGTGGCTTTTCTTTCACGAGAAATGCTAGAAGTTCCACCACACCGATGGCAAAGCGGTCTGCAAAGAAAGAAATGCACAATTGAACCTGATGCTCTGAGAACAAGCCATGGCAGAACAACCAGACAAATAACAGAAGGCTCACGAAAAGCAAGGAACTTGGAAGATGCTTGAGCTTTGCAAGTGGCAATAGCATAAAAGGCCTTGTTCACGTCGCCTTCTCAGCTGCTAGCCTTGCTTCGCTTCTTGTTCTATGCTCATAAAATTGACCGTTTCGAACTATCCTAGAATGCCTACAGCTGCTCACTATGCCATAATTATTCCTCTTACGAACTGGTGAAATACCCAATACGCGTCTGTAAGACAACATGCACACGAGCCAGCCGCAAGCTTTGTTGATGCTGTTGCCGGTGAGGATGATTAACTCTTTGGCAGTATTTTTTTCGCGACATGCGTCCCAAAAATGTGTATTTTTTTAGTGCTGCATTAAATTCTTCAGATGAATCTATTTAGGAAAAATATAAATTTTTTGGATGACCATAAAGTGACATAAAAATCATTTGAGTTGTTACATACACATGCCTTATTCGCAAATAACAGGAAGCGAAATCCTAAAAAAGTGCAAGAGGGTAACAAGCGGTCACCCTTAGAGAAATTGGACACCAGATAGTCATTACCTTTGAGGGCGCGAGAAGCAATAACCGCCCGAAGGACGAAACCAAAACCAGTTGTACCACCGCGCGCTTGGATGCGCAAGCGAAAGGTGGCGTGCCACTGTGGAAAGAAAATAAAAAGAACCATGGAGAGACGGGTGTTTGTTTACCTTCCGCGGCAACGAACTCTGAATGCGTCCGTGTTCTCAAAGCCCTCAAACCACCTGGCGCTGGTTTGAGAGCTTTAAAAACACTTCTTGATTTGATAGTTGATCCACTACACCATAATTATGCTGTAGTTCAGCACTGCGTACGTGTAATCGCGATGTGAAATATAATAAAATTCTGCAGACGACTCACCCTGGAGTACGGCGAAGGAATGAAGTTGTCTCGTGGAATTGCGCGCAGCCATTTTCTGCGCAGTTCGTCCTCTTGCGGAAGTCTAAAAGCACGCACCTTGCACGTCGAGTCGTAATTTCCATGGCACTGAGGGACGCAACACTTGTTCGACATGATGAAGTCAATGCACGACACACAATACAGCACTCACGACGTCGCAAAAACAGGACATTGCACTGAGGGGACCGACGTACCATCGTGTGACACCGAGAAGCAAACTGAGGTGCACGCTGTTTCACCGCACGATCTGTCCTCCGTCAATGAAAATAGAGCTCTTCTGACTGGACCATTTCCCCGTTGGAAGCTGATAATTCACTGAAATTTAACTTACGTATGATTAATGCAGCTTTGTTTGGGCTTTTGTGTTTCATTATTCAGACAAATGCAGGCAGTTTCTAAATGACTACTAGCGCACGTGTTTCAATTTGTATCCATCCGCGCCTAACCCCAAAAGCGGGTGGCCGGGAAAGCCGGTTTTCCCAACACCACCTTCTTTTCCCCGCCGCCGCCGGTTGGTGACGTCAGTACTCGGAATGCGGAGAGCCCTTCAGCCTTGAAAGTCTAGGTGGTGTTGAGCAGACCCGAATACCCCCTCTCCCATCCTCTCTCGCATTCCTTTTCTTTCACTCCCCACACCCCACACCTCACTTAGTAGTCAACTAGTTAAAAACACCAAGTGAACTTTCTGGTTAGTGAAGGGAGCACTTTACGACCTTTACTAACTGCTGGCTAGTAAAAAGATTTCGCGAAGGTAGTAAAATACGCTCGAAACTAGTAAATGCATGCTTTTACTAACCATTTACTAACTTTTTTTCTAAGAGTGTAGGTTCTTCGTGCAAACGTGTGAACGGCAGCCACTTTGACCACAACCCATGCAGGAAGAACCACGTTTCGCCATAAGTGGAATGCAAAAAGGGAGTAGTGTATAAAATTCCCACCGCTTTCGGCTGGACGTACGTAGGCCGAACCGGACGCTGCCTCAACCACTGCCTGCTGGACATGCGAACAACGTGAGGAATCATCACGGCAGTAATCTGGCGATTCACTGAGCCAAATGCGGGTGCACGCCTGTTTCAAAACACTAAGGTAGTGGGCAAGTACAAGTATAATTGCGCTCGAGAAGTTTTCGAGACTTTTACAATGATGCGCAAAGGCTCGATGCGTGTCAGCGCCCCATCCCTCATTCTTTCAGACAAGGAATATGGCTTCTACTGCAATCGTAATGAAGCACACTTCTGCTTCTATTTAACCCCCCCCCCCCCCCTCACTTTTCATACGCTATATATTTGTGCACGCACAATAAAAGCTTTGTTGGCAGTCAGCGCCCGTCCTCGTGCGATGTCTGTTTGTCCGTGTTTAAATTGGCGCTGTTCTTTTCATATGGATCTCACTTTTGTCCAGGTTCTGGACATCATAGCGGCCGCATCGCTGGATTACGGCTTCTCGCTCTTCTGGACATTCGCGATAGGCCGGCACCCGCGCAGGCCGCGAGGCAACGTCCTCTACCTGATGCTCGACAAAGGATTGTACATGTGGAAATCGTTAACCACGGAACTGGGGAAGAGAGGCAGGCTAGGGTACTTCCTGCGCCTCTGCGCCGAACGTGTTGGTACCGCCGGTCAGTCATACGACCTCATGATCAGGGACGTCATGAGCACGCACGTGTAAGTTGATGCTCCTCTTCCTCTGAGATCCTCTACGCTCATGAAGTACCATGAAACGTCTTTAGTCGCCAACAGGTTTTCGAAATGGTGCAGTAGCTCCAGAACTTGAATTTGGCGCCAAACCTGATATTTAATCAATTACAAACTTGCCCTGACTGTACGACATTCTGTCGCTAGAAAAAAAAAACATATACAAAATAGAGACACGAATAGTACGACATGGGCGGCGCTTGTACAGCTGCGGTCTTCTGAGATTAGATTGTTTGAGAGGTTGGTATAGGTTAGGCAGTGTTGTTGGCTATACTGCGCATGTGTAGGTCACATGCATATATTCATCTGTTTCATGCTTGAAATAAATCAGTTGGAAGTGCCGCCCATGTCGTCCTGTTCGTGTCTCTCTTCTGTGTATGTTTTAAATGCGAAGCATTTCTTTGCGTACTGTAAGCACTCTTGCGTTTCTATCTACGTATCTATCTATCTATCTATCTATCTATCTATCTATCTAGTCGCCTACGACCGGGTGCTCTCGTGATCGCCTCCTTAACTTCGGCTATACCAAAATTTGTACGGGAGGGTAAGAGGTATTGACGAATATGTATGGCTGGTCATGACATGAATATCGTGAATATCCTGTCGCGTACGTCGTCAAACCCTTTTCTGCAGACACGTGTGGCACATACCCGTATACCACGGGCCGCAGTATGCGGGTATGCGCCACAGGTGTTTGACAATTTATATCAACCCTTGAACGGCGAGGACAAACATTATTAATTTGAATGCGAGAGCGTTAAGAAAAACTGGCGTCGGCAGCGTTGACCCGACGAATGCAAATAATAAATATCAAGGTCCCAGCAGGAATCGAACCCAAGCAATCTGTGTGGCAATCAAGTATTCTACCACAGAGCCAAGCCAGGTCTCGGAATTGCTTTGGAAAAAAAACACAGGTGTAATGTTGGTGAAACGTCAATTGTGGTTGCAGTGCTGGCTATCTAATTTTATAAACATTACATATGTACCCCTATGAGGCAGGCGTGATGTCGGGTTAACGTCAATAGTACACTTAAGCGTTATCTACTGTAGTTGGTCCACGAAGCACTATCCAGGGCTACCATCCTCGAAGCACAAGTGCTCCATATCAACTTACCGCTTCTGGTGTTGGTAATACCCATGTTTCTGTTAACATCGTTACACAGCTGTAAACAACTGCTTACATGAAACATATGCGACTGTTCAACATATATCTGTGCGTACAACATTTGTAGATATCTTTAGCGTCATTTCGTAACGTTTCGCTCAATAAAAAAAAATTACAACCCAGTCACCTTGCCTCCGCATGCTTCGCGTAACATAGATTCCCATGGTACTTGGGATCTGCCGAATTTTTTTTTGTTTCTTTTTTTCTAGCGGCAGAATGTCATACAGTAAGCAATACCAACTAGGCCAAGAAGAAGTTCTCCTCAAACTTGCCCTTGCTGCACACTGATATGTACAACAAATTGTACACCAGTGTTCTTCTTGCACCGCCTTAGCCTTTTATATCTGCCCCTAAAAATTAAAGGGGTTATAGGGAATCTGCTAGCCTTAAACTTGTAAAACACGTCTTAACGACCTGCATCTGGTAAATGTAAAGTGGTCGCCTCAAAGGTATACAGCTAAGTAGTCATCCAGAAAGCAAGCTTCACTTGACGTCAGAGTGAGAAGCCGATGCTTGGGGATATCTCAAACCTGAACATTATGCACATCAACGCTTTAATGATTCAGAAATAAATGCACATTTAGGGCACTATAGGCTCTACCAGGACATTCTGGTACTAGCGCAGTGACGTATTAGGATCTTAGTACAATCAGTCACTAGCACTCAAACTACCAATGGTAAAAATATCGTGGCAGTACAATACAACACTGACTAAAACGCGGCTTTTTCTGAACTTCTTGACGCGATCTTTGGATGCCATCTATCTATCTATCTATCTATCTATCTATCTATCTATCTATCTATCTATCTATCTATCTATCTATCTATCTATCTATCTATCTATCTATCTATCTATCTATCTATATGTCTGTCTGTCTGTCTGTCTGTCTGTCTGTCTGTCTGTCTGTCTGTTTGTCTGTCTGTCTACATAATCAAAGGCGACCCTAATACAAGACTAAAAGGTCTGGGAGGGGCACTCGCGTCGCTTCAATCCTTACCATTAGGGTTTCGCAACCCGATAGAAAGAAGCGCATACTTAATGTCTTACCCACCAGGTGCTGTAACGGGCCCCATCCGATGGCTTTCTGAGATGTCATTGCTGTTTGCACTAATTTATACTAACCATATGACTCCAATTTTAACCATAATGTCCACCTTATTATATACAACGCGCAGTAGAGCACATTCCATTACAATTATATACGTTTCTATTTTTATCCTAGTTTTCCGACAACTCCCGCAGGCGCCAGGCAGGGTGGTCTGAAAAATGCTGTTGCCGCCATGGTTGCCACTAAGACATCCACAGAAACGAGTTAGAGCACCATGTGCTCGTCTGTGGTAAAGTAGCAAGCCACCCCAAAAGATATTGGATGCGAGAGCCTACACGACTGGTTTAGAACAAAATTAGAGGCGAACGCAATCGTTGAACAAAGTGCCAGACAGACGCACTCATCTTTCGGCGATCGTGTTCCCTCGAGCATTCATGTGTGGCCAAAGATACATCAGCGCCATCAGGATGGATGGATGGATGCTATGAGCGTCCCCTTTATAACGGGGCGGTGACATGTCTGCCACCAGGCTCGAAAAAAAAACTTTCCTTTTGTGTTGGCCTAATGCCCTATCTACAATGATTAAATCTATGTTATTATAGCGCTAGCAATAACTTGCCATTGGAGTCTGAATATCCGTCAAGGTCATGTATGTGAGCATTCATGTCCCCTAGAAGGATTATTTCGGCATCATGACCAAATTCTTTAATATCGGTGCTTATGCATTTCACTATCTCCAGATTCTTTTCTCTGCAGTTATTCCCCGTCCACAAGTAAGCTACACCTAGCCACGTTTTCTTTCCACCTACTGTGCCCGAAACCCATAGGTGCTCTGAACACGTTTGCTTCACTCTGTCCCATTTTGCTCTGCTATGAATTAGCATTCCAACACCCCCCACCTCTCCTTTCTGATATGATCCTGTTGCATCCTTCCCAAATATAATTGTCAATATGTGGTGGCTCTTCCAAGTCTCTAAGGTGTGTTTCTGTAACCGCATAAACACCTATCTGTTCCTTGTTTAACTGTCCCTCAATCTCTAACCATTTTGCCTTTTTTCTGCCACCCTGCATGTTAATGTAACCAATTGCGACACGCGCCTTCTCCCTTCTTTTACCTTTTCTCTGGTATTTCGCTATACTACCTGTCACAGAGTCCCCCCTGGTTGTTGTCCTCATTACACGCTACCCTGGACACCGAAGGGCCCGCGTGCCCCCCCCAAAAAAAGCTACTGCGCGTCCTGCAAGTCGCCAATCCCACCTCATGACCAAGCCTCCTATTGAAGTGTATTCCGTCTCTTCGAAAACCACCCCACCTGTGCACCTCTCTGTTTATTTCCACTACCTCGATGCCTTTCTCTCGACTCATCTGCCATATCTCTTTGTTTGCGTCGACAACCGCTCTTTGCAGGTTGCCGTCACGCACCGGTACCTCCGGTATTGTGCATACCACTATCTGCACCTGAGGGGAAATGGCGCGCATGTCATCGACCCCTTTCGCCAATGTGGTCGCTAGTTCAGCTGAGTCTTCATTCAAGACGTCGTTTAGACCTCCCGCAATTACCACGAGGTTACGTCCATTAGCTTTAGCTGCGAGTTTTGCGCTAGCTTGTCTCATCACTGATCCCAGCCTATGTCCCGGGAACGTCCCTATTAAAACTCGTTTGTCGCCTCTCACCCTTTCCTTGACCGCTTCTGCGCATCTAGCTAAATTCGAGTCCCCGGCCATTATCCCGTGCTCCGACTTTTCTGCTGGACTGTCCCGCACCTGGCCACCGCCTCGGTCACCAGCTCGCGCAACCGCCGCTGTTTTGCTCCCTCCCATTCCCAAAACCACCTCGCGGAAAGTGGGTCCTGTGACCCCAGCACCTGTCTTCCCCAAACCTGTTTCCCCCTTCGCGTCTCCCACTATGGGGGTTGATGCCCTCCTGTTCCCGCCGTCGCTTGCTTCCTTGTCCACCATGACTGCCTTCGCTATCCCTTCCTCAGCTGACTTAAGCCTTTCTCCCATATAGCCATCGTTTTTTCTCGCTCTGTCGCCAACGCATTCTCCAGCTTGGCGATTCTTACCATGAGCTTATTCTGGGCAGCCATCATTATTTCCATTTTTCGCCTCTACACTTGGCGTCAGCTGGCTCTGTCTTGTCATCCGCACAGACCTCTATTTTCCATCCCATTCCACACCCTGAACACTTTACGGTCTTTTTTGACCATGGCTAGATCGTTCACACTTCGGATTACGTACACTCAAAGCCAAAAGGTACCACAAAACTCCGCCAGTATGCTTCAAAGCACTTGTGTACCCTTCAGCCACGTGGTGGCCGAAAAAAAACAAAAAAAAAAAACAGGCGACTGTCACACAAAGAAACAGTACAAAGTTGTAACCCCAATTAAGCTTCAATCTAGTGGCTTATGTACTCATATAACTAATAAAGCAAGCTCGAATCATGCAGAAAAAACTTATCTGTCGCTGTCATTCCGGAGCCCACGAAAAACACGTCCGTCCTCTAGCGCTCCAACCGCCGAGCATACGCTCGGCGGTTGGAGGCCTTCGAAAAGCATGCATATATATATATATATATATATATATATATATATATATATATATATATATATATATATATATATATATATATATATATATATAGCGCTCCAACCGCCGAGCATACGCTCGGCGGTTGGAGGCCTTCGAAAAGCATGCATATGTAGGTATATATATATATATATATATATATATATATATATATATATATATATATATATATATATATATATATATATATATATATATATGTGTGTGTGTGTGTGTGTGTGTGTGCGTGCGTGTGTGTGTGTGTGCGTGCGTGCGTGCGTGCGTGTGTGTGTGTGTGTGTGTGTGTGCGTGCGTGCGTGCGTGTGTGTGTGTGTGTGTGTTTGTGTGTGTGGTTATTCAATTATTTAGTTATTATA